>LKNJ01006094.1:2955-19510 GCA_002120245.1 Maccullochella peelii | reverse complement strand
AAAAAGTATGTGTACAATTTGTAACTATAATAACAATAATAATGGCAAAAAGCAAAGGCTGTATCATGTAAAGTTTGTCACCAAAGTTATTCAGCATTCAATTTAAGCATTCAGTAGCTAATACTACAAATTATATGAAACGTTAACACCAGGAAATAACATAGACCTACTAATGTATACCTACTTCTGAAACACCTTGCATATCTAAGGCTGTCTGTAGGGCCAAGTAGGCTAATAATGACCACATAATCTGGCAAAGTACAGATCAGATCATTTGCCATCATTGTGGATCATTTGATAGTTAATGGAAATTTCTGATTTAGAGCAGTCCACAGTGGGGAAATTATATTTTTTTTAGGATACATATTGTTTCATTTTTACTAGAGGACAATGCACCTAATTCTAATTAATTATATTTATTCCAAAGCTGATGTTTTTCCCCATACAATGACATTTTTCTACCATAAAAAGTTGATGGAGGTCATGTATATCTAAGAGCTTCAACTTCACCACCTTCTGCACAGTGTCATTCGTCAAAGGCTTGCTGGGTAACAAGCACTTTGCGAGTAGTTAAATTTATCTTTGTACATGTGAAAGCTTGGGAATAATAAGAGAACAGTCTCACCAGGTGCTGTCTCTGCAGGGCAGCCAGTTGCTCTCAGGAAGAGGTGTGAAGTCACACCCACACTCTCCCCAGAACAATGAAAATAACTGAGGCTGGGCCAGCAACATCACTGCACCCAACAAGGAGCCAATATAACTTTGGTTATGCATGCCTCCTCCTTCGCTTGGATGTGTGAGATGACCTTCTGTTGAACCCTGTTGATGATCATCTCTTCTCCAAAGAGTGGTGCTCATCACGTTGTCCAAATACAGGTAGCGAGGAGCCAGGGTACTCTGAGTTATCAAAGGCTGAATGCTGTGTGGATTACAAAAGGCAGTGAAATGCGTTCTGCTTTTCTCACTTCAGTTTCATGTACTTAGCTGCCTATGACTGCACAGTGAAATTCCCTGTAACTGCCAACCTCAGCAGGAAAAATTGGTTAAAATATTTAGCCTTGAACAAAACAGACAAATTGTGAGAACAGTATCATTTTGGTCGTAAAAAGAGCAAATGGGCAGATCTTGCCAAGTCATCAACCTATATATGAAATCTCCCCAAAGTGTCGTCACATCATCACTTCACCCTCCATCCCACCCCCACCTGAGGGTGATCTTGCCTGAGAGAAAAAGCACCTGTCAATTAGTTTGCTGTGCTGTGACCTTGTGTGGGATAAAACTGGTGATGCATATCATTAGTGTAATCAGAAGGGGATGTTGGAAAGTTAACACACACATAAATTGCATATTTCCCCTCCATTGAGAAGGAGTCATTTTGAGTGGCTATTTCTGTTTCACTTACAGTGGCTGGTATTAGTTAAGGGATTTTAGATATCAGTTTTAGTTGTAATTGGCTGCTGTCAGCTCATGAAACACACTATTTGGTCATAAACAACAGTATTTAACACGTCATTGTGTTGTATTTCACTGACAATATTTCCTTTAGGTGAGCTTAGTACTAGAAATTGGATGTGCTGTTAGTGTACTACTTTTTTAACGATGCACACTCATATTTTTGTGTTACATGCTCCTTTACATCACATGGCACACACCCGATTGAGGTCTAAAATGTGATAGGAACTTACCCATATCCACAGCCGATTTGAATATGCAGGTCACCAGAGCCAATAATCCCCCAGGCACCCATAGAATATGTGGCAAAAGTGTAAGGAATGGAATGGATAAAACAGTGTGTTTGTCTGCTGTAATGTAAGCTGCAAACATTAGCATGTCTGGCTAATTCACTTACTGCCTACAGTGGTAACCAAGGGTTACTTCCAAGGCCAGGGAGCACATGCATGGACTAACTAGGTTACATAGTTTACATGTGACGTAAAAAAAAAATAAAAATAGCGCCCTGTTTACGACTAGCACAACCACTGTGTAGTACATTTGCCAAACACATTGGTTAGTCCTCATCCTAAAAACATTTTCTCTTTGAGCAAAAACATACTGTTTGAAAATATGAAGAAGTAAATAAGCTAAGCAGCCAAATAGGCTTATGTCTTTGCCTGGAACTGTTAGCATGATATTATGTGTAGTCACCAAATGCATATTTAAGACAGTTTTATCTGATTCTTGTTTTTAAATAAGTCAGCTTGAAACATAAAAATGTGAGCTGGACACAGCGTCTCTAACCAAATCAAGAGCTAAATCTGCTATAGAGTGGTGCAGGAATGAGTCCTAAAACCCGGAAATGAGTTAGCACTTTTGCACTTCCGGTTTAAGAGATTTTCACGTTTTGTTCTACAACATAAAATACATCAGTAAATACTCCACTTGTGAATTTTGAAGCTTCTGCATGTCTTAAAAAAGGCAGTTGCTAACAAGTGGCTAAATGAGACTACAGAGGTTGTCGGGGACATTAAACGTCGTCACGCTGAACACAGAAACTCATGTACTCACTCATCTGCCTATACAGCCTTGAAAGCACAAATTCAAATTACAAGTTGGAAGCTTAGTTGTGGTGTAGTTCGTTTATAGCCTAACGTTAGCTTTTTACTTGTGGCAATTGCATTTACGCCATCAAAAATCATAAAAGTGGTGTTCATTTGCTGTGTTGCCAGCAGCATATACAGGCTAACAGTGGGATTTCATTTGAATTCATTCTCCTGTGCTCAAAGCTCAACTACTCCTTTCACCCTCTCTTTGGTTTATCCTCAGCTCTTAATGCAGGCGTTCAATCTTTTAAGCTTGAAGTGGATGGAGAGCTTCAGGTTCTGGTTCAGACTTTCCTCCTGCCTTCTAACTGGACAAAGATTAAATTTTGATTCATTTCTCTCAGCAACTGCAGTGGGTATGTTGGAAATCAGCTGAAAATAGAGACAAAACGTGCCCCTGTAGGCTGTGAGCCACTAGGCGCTCTACCACCTATCAAAGCAGAGAGCTGAGGCCAGAAACAGACAGGTCACAACCCAAACCCAAACACCCCATCAATATACCACCAGCTTAGAAACAACAAAACCTGATGTGTTTTTTTATGCTTGAAAGCTAACCTTTGTTTGTATTATTTTTAAGATTGTCCCATTTCTGTCAGTTGAGATAATTCCGAAAAAATAATTACTATACTATAATTAGTATGATTATATTCAAGCCTTGAAATGCAGATGAACCAGTGGCTCTGCTTAAAACAGTAACTGTGCAAATATTTGCACAATGACATTTTGTTTCTCATACAGTATTCATCCTGTCTGCAGCTGCAGTTTTACATAGTTCACCTCCAACATGACAGGAGAAAAAGAGGCATGAAGTCCAGCTGAGGAGCGCTCTGTGGCATTCTACCTCACCTTCAGTGCAAAGATGGAGCTTTTCTCGCTCCACACCTTTGAAAGCATACATCATGTTTTAGTGGTTTCCCACCTGCGGGGTGTTGACCTTGTCAGTGGTATTTCAGGCTCTGGGGACTTCTCTCACTTGGTTGCCAGCACCCGCAGGTGGATGGAGGGAGGGGTTGTCATGGAAACAGGCCACTGGGATGGGACACGGTGCAGGCTCCAGCACATGCTTTGAAAAGGTTTCATTGATAGCTGATTTCCGATCTGTTACTAGGCTACCCACTGAGACAGTATAAAGTCTCGTCCGTTCTGTGCAGATAAAAGGACGGCAGTGGATTTTTCAAAGTAGCAGTTTCAATGTGCAGGTTTAACAATGCCAGACTACCACTGCTTTCCCCTCCTCTGTCCATCATTCTCAGCATAGGACACATGTCTCCCTAAAGGGTCCATGACATTCACTGACATTTTCCTTGCAGCATCTCCTGACATCTCTATACACAAAGAAAAGCAGTGGTATCAGAAAGTGTTTAACCCATATCATCATTAGCATTTCTTAATGCACAATGCACACAAAGCCGAATCAGTCACTGACAGCAGTGTGACATTAGAGTCAAGGGACTTTATCTGGGATATATAATGTGTATCAGTAACACTTTATTTTATTTGCATTTATAAGGGATTTATAAGCATTTATAAACAATTAATAAATAGTTTATAACAGAGTATAATGTAGCTTTAAATGTTTATAATTTGTCAACAAATTATAAGTTAGGGTTTAAAACTGTTGACTATGTGACAAAAAACATTCTTGATTATTTTCAGAGCTATCAGCTGCATCTCATGGCGGTTGAAGTTTGTTCAGTTATCTTGAGGGTGAAGAAGTATTTAAATAAATAAATACTTTATTAATAAGTACTTAAAAGTCAACCTCAGAAACAAACAGAAGTTCTGGGTCCCACTGGAGATCTACTTTTCTAGACAGTGAGCCACTGAGATTAAGATTTGCATTATGGTGGAGTTATGGACCTTGACGAGACATTGATGGGTTGCAAGTAACTCAACATTTTACCGTCTCACTTTTTGCAGAGAAAGCAGATGGTTGTTGCATGTCATCTTACTGAAAGAGATGAAGAAAAGCTACCTGTAATGTTCAAATGAAAGTCCAACATGGCACAATGATGAACAATTTGCAGTCTCTGACTTTCTGTAAATTCCGTACCATATACAACATAAAACGCTGATAATATGAAACATTTGGCGGAGTATGGCAGGGTTGCTCGGTGCCAAATAATTCTGCAGTCTGTACTTGCTGTAATTGTCCATTATCCATAATCACCATCGCCTTCAATCTTGTCTCAGCTGCATTATACTCCCTATATTGCTTCTTTGCATTGTCTTGTATAATAAAACAGACACTGAACAAAAAATGCAGGCACTATATCCCCTGTCTTGGTTTTGAGTGACTAATTTCTTTGTTTTTGAAGTTACTGTATGTACTCCAAGGCATATTGTGGAGTAATTAAATTGTACCAGGACTAGAATTTAAATTATTCTCTCATAATTGCTTTGCAGGGGCAAGCACACTGCAGTCTGCATCTTCCATTCTCTCTCTAACACTGAGGTTGTAACCAAACACCTACAGCTACGCTCATCACACTGCAATTAATAAAATCCTAATGTAAGACATTAGTATGAAATGATGATTTTCCCTGCAACAACAGTTTAAGTCTTTAAACCTTTACTTTCATCCTGTAAATGTCTGTTCTAATACATATTTATTAAACATACAGTATGCACAATTAACTATATGTTTCTTTTATAAAAATGACACTTGATGTTGAAATCATGGTTTAAAAAATACGAGGAAAGAAGATTTTATTTAATTTGCTCCTCAATAAACAACATGTTTGTGTGTGTAAACCACAACAAAACCAGTGATTGTAGACATAATCTAGCAAAATAAGAAATGAAATATTTAAGAAATTTAAAACGCCTTACATCTATTTACCTAGTTCATAACATTCATATTTCTATTGCTGGTTTACAGTAACTGCTCTGCAAACTTAAAGTCTAAATCAAACATACTGTTATTTAATGTACAAAAAGTAAATTGAATCATAGCTGATACAACATTACAGAGGAATTGCTAACATTATTCAATAGACGGTATAACAAGTCTAAATGTATTTGTCAGCTTATATTTGAGTTGATAGACAAATTAGTATATATATTTCAGTGCACAACAGTCAATAGTGAAACTGTTTTACAAGAGAAAGAAAGACGGCAGTCTCTAACAGTTCTGCCAGAGAAACATGTCAAAAACGGGTTAGATTTCAGCTTTTCCTTTGCTTGCGTTTGCTGAATCCGTGACAATGCTCATGCTGTGTTCATCAAAACAAGTACTAAAAATAAAGCACAGTGACTACTAAGTCCAGGAAGCTAAACAAAGCTGCCATATTGTGTGTCAAAACCGGCGAGAGGTAAAAAGGCAATATGCTAAACTAAAGATCTGAAAATCTCGGTTCGTCATTCGCGTTAAAGAGTAAGTCTGAGAGAACCAAATAAAAAATATAGGAAACATGAAAGAAAAAATTACTTGGTTAACTTTTACACAAAGAAGCAAGTATGTATATTTGTGCTCCTGAAAGAAACATGTCTCTGTATCTCCCACCAGATAGTAGCTCTCACCACATGTAATAGCTGCGTGTGGTGTCCACCTGACTGGGTTTGGTCTCGGATGAGCCCTCTTTCTCCTTCTCACTGTCTGCCTCCCACAAGTTGATAAGAGGAGGGTACAACTCGTTTAGTGGTATTGACGAGGTTTTCTGCATATACTTTTTCAGAGAATGGTGATAGTTTTTCCTCTTCCACCTCTTGGCAAAGTACACTCCCAGAGAGGCCAGACTGATGATTGCAAACATCGTTCCCATGACTGCTGCAAGAGCAGTGTTGGTCCCTTGGTCAGATATTTCCACAGTGAAGGTTGCTTGCTTCGTTGTCACATTCACGCACGACTTCTGTGTTTGTTGGTGGATGTTGGAGACGGTGAGGCACACCTCATACTCAGTTGCTGGTTGTAAATGTGTAAGGTTGTACTCGTGGACATCCACAGGTACCCTGGCAGTGTAAGTAATATGTGGGTTGTCTATTTTCATGGTGGCAGATGACCACTTGAGGTTAGAGGTCATTACATTGGAGTTTATTTTCCAGGAGACCAGGATAGAGTGAGATTCTGTTTGTTTGACGTAGATCTTCATAAGCTGAGTGCTGTCTAACAGAGTGCCATTCACCCGCATAGCTGTCACTCTTGTGTCAGCTCCCTCTGAATTTTGAGCCACACAGGTGTATCTGCCAGAGTCTTCTACTTGGATATGAGATATTCTCAATGTCCCTTCACTGCTGAGGCTGTACTTGTCAGATAGGGTGTCCATCATTATTTTGTTCCCCATTGGTGTCACCCAGTAGATTTCAGGCTCAGGCTGGGACATGGCTCTACAGTCCAAGTCCACAGTCATGCCAATGTCAAGGTTGAGGTGGCTTGGGAAAGTATCATGGGAAATCATGGGCAGGCACTGGTTTACTAAATTATTCTGCAGAACCTCCCGCACATGCATATCCCTTACTTCTGTTGGCATGGCACAAAACATGGACAGAGGTTCCATAAAGCGAACTGTAGTTTTGTTGGAGCTCATCCACTGGATAACGCAGTCACAGCGCAGAGGATTGCTGTGGATGCTGATCTCACGCAAGTTGGGGAGAGAGTCCACTGTAGACTGGTAGAGGGCATTCAGGGCATTGTTGTTCAGCATGAGACTCTCCAAGGCTGGGACATCACGAAAGGCTTGACGGTTGATGTAGGAGAATTTGGGGTTACTTGTAGCCTCCAGCTTTGTGAGCTCAGGAAGGTTGTCCAGAGCATTCCGGTCAATAGAAACCAGCTCTCCCATGTTGTTTATACCCAGCTCCTTCAGTCTCAGCATGTTCTTGAAATCTCCTTCCTGAATCTTGTGCACTGGGTTTTTGTTCAAATCCAAAAATTTGAGGTTAGGTAGTTTCTGAAGGGCTCTCTGAGGAACTCGGACCAGCTTATTGTCATAGAAGGAGAGGCTCTCAAGATTGTCAAGTCCCACAAAGGCATTTCCTGGGATGTCAGTCAAATCCATCCCAGCCAAAACCAGGCTTCTAAGGTTGCCCAGTGGCTTGAAATTGAAATCCATTATTCCAACAACAGGGTTGTCCCCAATCATGAGGATCTCTAGATTGGGTGTAGATTCAAACCACTGGCTGTTGATGGTCTTGAGCTTGTTGGAGTTGAGGTGAAGCCTGAGCAGGTTGTGGAGCCCGGAGAAGGCATTGGCAAAGATAGTGTTAATCTGATTGTGGTTGATGTAGAGCTCCTGCAGGTTGCTGAGGTCCTGCAGACAATAATCGGGCATTTCCGTTATCTGGTTCTCCTCCAGATGAAGCGTGGTGAGCTGGGACATATTGGTAAGGCCAACATCCCGAATGCTACTGAAGTTGTTCTGGGACAAGTCCAGCTCAGTCAGGTTGAAGAGCTGCTCCAGCTCCTCACTGGTCCTGGCAATGTAGTTGCTCTGTAGGAGGAGAACCTGAGTGTCACTGGAAAGGTTCCCCGGGATGCGGGTTAAGCGAAGGTCATTGCAGTCCACAGTGATAGCTTCTCTGTAGGTGGACTGGGGAGTAAACCAGGGCCGGATCTCGCATACACAAAGCTGGGGGCACTCATTGCTCTGGACGAAGGATAGTCCTATCGATACCACGGTCAGGCCAGCAAACACCTGGCCTAGAAGAAAGCAGTCTAACCTCCGTCTAGCCATACTGGGGAGGGACAGGAGGAGGGGCAGATGACTTTGGGAGAGAGTGCGTTACAGTCATCAACCAGACTTTCCACTGAGTACGTCTTTCAGTCCAGCGAAATGGACAGGAGCTGAAGCAGAGGGTAGGATTTCACATCAAGATCTTGGAGCTGCAGAATAATCTGGAAAGAAAGACAAAACATATATGTCATTATACATAAAACAGATCTACCCCATGTTTATAAGGAAAAGGGTATATTATACATAATTATGTTTTTAGCTATGCTAGCAGCATGGCTCTAGGGATAGCAATGTTGATCTGTCAGTCAGTCTACCAATCGATTGGTACACCACTTTGGTCCAGACTGAAATATCTAACTATTGGATGTTTTGCCATGAAATTATGTACAGACATTCATGCTCTGCAGAGGATTAATCCTACTAACTTTGGTGACCCCCTAACCTTTCCTCTAGCGCCACCATGAAGTTGATGTTTTTGGATCTCAACAACTATTAGATGGATTGCTGTGAAATTTGGTACAGATAGCCATGTTGCCCAGAAGATAAATCTTAAGGACTTTGCTGATTCCCTGACCTTTCCTCTAGCAGGTCAAATCTACTTATTCATGTATCTTGTGAAATACCTTATCCTTACTATGCTCTAGGAATGCCAATGTTAATCTGTCATTCTGTACGTGGTCTGAAATATAAACAACAATTGGATGGAATATTTGTACAGACATTCGTGGTTCTGAGAGGATAAATTCTCATGACTTTGGCGATCCCCTTAATTTTCCTCTAGCACCAGAATGAGGTTGGCATTTATGGTTTTGAGTGAAATATCTCAGTAACTATTATTATATATATATTATATAGCACCACCATCAGGTCAAAATTTTTATTTCTCTAAAACTTTGGGTTATGACCAAATACCTGCTAAATTAATTAATTACCACGTTCACTATGATAATGAAGATGGTAAACATACCTGCTAAACATCAGCATGTTACCATTGTCATTGTAAGCATGTTAGCATGGTGACATTAGCATTTGGGTCAAAGCACTTGTGTGTCTAAGTACAGCCTCACAGAGCAGCTAACATGACAGTAGACTCTTAGCCTTGCCGTATGTAACAATTACTGAATTATTATCACATAATCTTTCATGTTTCTTGTAAATGTAGCAATTATTTAAGACAACAGATAGACTAAGAACAACAACTGCTTCTCCACTATCCTTGTGAGACTGCGAGTTATGTGCAGCATCAACAGTTTTGAGAAAATGCAAGTTCAGCTCATTACAATTCATGCACAAAACACTGCTCTGAACTACTTGGAAACAGATTCCATTGAGGGCTTTCATCTATCCAACAGGCCTATAAGGACTCGATCATTAGTTTCACCGAACATCATTAAACACTACAAGATATTAGTATGTGCCATGCCTCAAAGAAAGCAAAAAAACATCTTCATTGAAAACATTTTCATTTTTAATGCAACATCTTCAGCATTCTGAATTTAGGGCAAACATGGAAAAACACGTTTTCAGCAGGCCTAGGATTTTTTCCAGGATGATTGGGTACAGAAGGAGAAGACTTATGACTACAAATAGGGATTTCAGGAGAGGGTTGTGCAAGGACTAGAGACTCTGATCTAGCCCAGTTGCTTGGTTCAGTGAATGCGAGCTCCTGAGAGGTGAACTGGGCATCTGCTTGCCCATATTGCAGTAACACTTACTCCAGTGACTTGGAAGATAAATCATTCATTCTGGCAAACAATAGACAGCTTTTACTCAATGTGTCACACTTTGTCAGGTCACCTGGTTATTTCTGGTTTTATTTTGAAGGACTGCTTTTGCTCATTGTGTTTTGGTTTACTTCCTGCCAGTGTTGATTAGGTCCACCTGTGTTCAATTACTCACCTGTTCGTCATCAGTCCATCTGTATATATGGCTCAGGTTTTCCTTTGTTTAGTTGCCAGATTGTCTGTGATTTTCTGTCAAGCTTTTGTGCATACTTATATGTTCAGTCTTGTTTTGTGTTTTGACCTTTTGCCTGTTTTTGATTACTACCTTTGCCTGCTTCATGTTGGCCCTGATCCTGTGCCTGAACTGTTTGCTACCTTGGATCTGTTTTTCCTTGTCTGCACTTTTGCCTGGAACTCAGGTTGTATTGGAATTACCTGTGTTTATAGTAAAGGTTTGATCTTTGGAACTTTACTATTGTTTGCGGTGTGGTCTATGCACTTGGGTCTCTGCCAGGATCGTTACACAATGCCAGTGCTACATTTTAAACCTGTTACTGTATATTAATACATGAGAATTACAGTCACATAATTTAGACTAGTCTTGTTAATGGTGATTTGGAGTAAACCATGCTTTTCATATTTTTATTTCATTTACATCAGATGTGTCCCACTCAATTCTGTTCACATACAAATACTGCATATAGAAATACTATCTATACACTGGTTTTATCCCTCACCATTGCTTCTTAACAGGATTAGGTTGCCAGCAGTTTAACATGCCTGTACACTTGCAATATCCTACAGCAACACTTAAGAGATCATGTCACTCATTAAGGTCTATATACTAAAGGAGGCACCCCAACCAGTGCAGGGCCATACAGCAGTACCACGGCTTTCTCCACCACACTGCTTTATGGTCAACACCAGCTTAAGAAGAGCGCGCTTAAGAGGCTTTCAGACAAGAGAGCTGACTAATTCATCTGAATGCAAACTGCCTGGCAACAGCTCCAGGGAGACAGGAACACGTCTCTGCTCCTCCTATACTGAGGATTCCCTATGGGACAGGGCGGAGCATGGGTGAAACGGGGATAGTACAGTATCTTGTCTTTAAGCTAAAGCACTGTATACTGTGACGATTGCTGAGCCAGTCATGATAAGTGGATGGAGATATTGAAGTGGAGATTAGCTAGAGGCATTGTACTGGATTCAAACATGGTGGAGAGAAACTGGTCACTTAGCACCTTATTTAAAAGTAACTTATCAGTGGAATCTAAGACAAATACAGCAAAGAGGAGTGTTAATTCATTGGGAATCTCATTATGAAAAGAATTCCTTAAGTGCTTGTTTGTAATTTTCAATGACTAAATATTGTCCCATTTTCATTTTGTTACAATACTGACAAATGTGAAGAATACAGAAGCTAATATATTTCAACATTTTTGTAGCTTGTACCCCATTTGGTAAATGCTGACAGCTTTGTCTGTGCTCCCCTTTATGCAATGTAAGATTAAGAAGTTTCTGATCCTATTTAATACTGGACACGCAAAATGACACACTTGTCAAAGTAAAAAGTGGGTTAGCTTAAATAATAATAATAAAAAAATGCTGTTCTGATGTAACTATGTGCACTTAGGAAATAAAAAATCGGTGTCAACATCCTGTTTGATTTTTCAACAACAGCAACTAAAAGCTGTCTGGGATATCCTGACATAGGCTTCACAGGTCTATTGTGATCAGAGTCCCAGCGCCACAGGAAAGCTTAAAACACAGCAGATGGAAGGCCCTCAGGAATACAACACCAAAGGCAGGAAACAGGAAAAACCCAGAGGTTTCAACCACGACCACCTTTGAACCTGTGAATAGGATACTTAAATACCAACAGCTTCAGACATAAACTTATGTATTACTTTGTTGTATCGGGTGTTCAGTAGGTGTGACTGTAGTGCAGCTGTTACTAATCAGAAACACAGAACATGCAAGTGGGACAGGTGTTTAACATTAAACTGACAGAAATGGAATCTGAACATGTAAATGTATCATCTTTTAGACCAGGTGAATCCTGTTTTCATTCCCTCACCCCTACCTACATCCTGCACCTACCTAACTTAAAATGAATACATATTCATACACAATCATGTCATACTTAATAAATGTTTCAAATTTATCAAATGATTCTGAAAATATTAATTGCCAAATGATAGTCCTTCTGATACTGAATTAATTTCCATGCTAGGTTCTGCTGGTGATCGGCGTCAGAGGGTTAGTGCATTGCTGCTAATTAACAATGCAAAGTTAATGAAGCAGAGAGACCACTCATTATCAAAGGTGCTCTTATGGTAGTCACAGTGGTCCTCTGAGAAAGGACAGATGAACTCATTACTGCTAATGTAAGGTTCAGATTTCAGATCTTGGCAGTACCCCTTAATGTTTAATTTCCTGTTGTTGGATAAAATGCATTAAGTTCATCTTATGGTTTTATGATGAAATTACGTGAATGAACATTTTAATTTTCGTGGATGCATTGTAGCAGACAACTGTGCAGAACAGCTGCATGTCATGAGGGCCTATGTACTGATGACTATTTAGAATATTTATTTATGCAATGCTCTGGTGATTTCCATTATATTTCCAGTTATTTAATATTAAGTTATAATTTAAGCATCCATTGATTTATTCATTTATCCTTTATAAGGGGATTCTGCACCTGTTGCATGACAGTCTTTATGCAATGCCAGCTACAGAATTCAATGGATGTGCTTTTACTGAACAAATTTCTAGTGTCTATATTCATAGTAAAACAGGCTGCTAATATGATCATTAGGTCAGCTAATCAGACCATGAAGTGAAGTATCGCACTTGATGACAAAAATACACAAAACTCAACCCCAGTCTAGCTGTTACAGTGATGACCTACTACAGGGCGCACATATTGTACATTACCCTACCACAGTTTGTGGGGAAAAACGTTCACAACATAGGCATGTGCTATTTATATATAAGTCTATCAGCGTGTCCCAAATCCATGCTACATACTAATTCTAAGCAGGTTTTTATTGGAAAAGTGACAAAATGAAGTATACTCAAAGCAAACAGCATGCATACTATATTGTTTGGAGACCATGCTTTTCCTGAATAAAAAAGTTTCCTATAAATCAGAAATTTGGATTGCAGATGTTTATATTTTTCCTTATAGGTTTTGTGTTATTTTGGTTATTTTAAGGAATATTTGGCCAGTATTATATAAATTTCATTGGATCCTAATTCAATGGGCTACCTCCAAAGCTGGGAACCTTTTCATGGCATGAATGGCTAAAGTTGATATCATACACAGTAGGCTGCCATTTTAACCTAAACCTAATTTTTAGCCTAAAAATATCCAACACCTCTGTAGGTGGTAACAACAATTTTACCTATAAAGTTGGAATGAAGTGACATTGTGCCAATGTATGATAATGACAGTAACTGCATTCATCCAGGTTACCCAAGCACTCAGAATATGATTTGTCTTTTTTTTTTTTTTTTTTACCAGGACAGGTATTGAACAAACAGTTTTCTTCTGAACTGTAGAAAACATGTCTGTTAGAATTTTCTGTGTTTATTTTC
Organism: Maccullochella peelii; assembly: GCA_002120245.1. NCBI lineage: Eukaryota > Metazoa > Chordata > Actinopteri > Centrarchiformes > Percichthyidae > Maccullochella > Maccullochella peelii. The sequence goes on along the minus strand of LKNJ01006094.1, from coordinate 5,971 downwards.
CCAATCCTTTCAGCCCAGTAAATAAGCTTGGTTAATATGTGAGTGGTGGAAGATGTGAAAGCCCTTTTCCAAAATCATACATCTCCAAAAACTAGATAAAGCCTCCCTCTGAACCACTTTGAGTGACTTTTAAGTCCAAGGCTCAGTTTTCAAATTCCTCCGTCAGTCAGTCTGAGGACACTCAGGCTCATTGTCAAGGAAACCCTTCCTTGAATGCGATAACAATTGAGAGTGACGTGAGAAAATGAAAATGTGATTTAAACTGGTTAGGGCTCTCTTGGGAGACACATATATAACCCCGCTGGCCCAGGTTTGCATTTCAGCTTTAGTTTATTCATCTGCACATGCATAAAAAAAAGATACAACAGAAATGAGGGAAAACAAATTATAGGTGAAGGTGAGATTAACAACCCCAGGGAGCCTATAAACACATCTTGTCACAAACTGAACGAAATAGAGGTGACAAAAACACTGCTGAATTAGATGACAGAACCTGAGTGACAAGGAAACTCAGCAAAGGGGGATATGTTATATAGAGAACAGACTGGTACTGTGACAAGAAGGCTAAATGAAGAGAAGAATACACCTAATATATGAAGTGAAAACTCAACAGTGTCTCTTTTGCTCTGTCTCCATCTTAACACCAGAATAAATAGAGAAAAAAAAGATTACAGCCTCTTGGGAAACACATATCCAATCAAACTCCAGCAGACACAAACAGTTACACCTCCCTTGGAGACTACGGTCATGTAAACTATATCTTTTTCCCAGGATGATGGAGGAGTCAGGATTTTTCCTTCAATGTGCCCAATATGGGCTGTCGTGATTCCTTCGGTCGTGTTCACACCTACTCTCTCCATCCCCTCCCTCCTAGGATTTAACACAATACACTCCACTTCCTCTCAAATAAGCAGAAGCTGAAAAAGGAGCGCATAGTTTTTAAACAATGCGTGGAGCAGGTTTAATTGTTCCTGTAGAGCTGTGGCTGCCCGTCCAGAGAACAACAGAGAGGAAACAATGCCACATTTGTGTGCAGTATAACAGTATGGATAGCTACCCCTGACATAAGGAGAAAAAATATGTATGGTAATTATGTAGTAACACACATTATGACAAATAGATCACCATTTGAAGAGGTACACTGAGTTGCACATGCACACACTGCTGGCTTGCTTGGATATGTGTAAATATGAGTAAGTGTGAGCGTGACAGTGTACATGCTGGCAGGTTCGACATTAGATGATTCACTTTGGGCCCTCCCCCCGGGTTGGAGACAACTGGGCCACTCAGTCATCAGCAACACTCGTGGTATTGATTTTACAGTAGCTTGATTGCTGCACCTCTGAAACTAGTTCACCTTCAACCAGGAGGCGCAAGATCTCAATGGAGACTTGTGTGGAAATCCTCAGCCTCTCTTCAAGCTGATTGGTTTGATTTGTGGTAGACTGAAGGTCTTGGTGGAACAACTGCTCATAAAGTATTATGGTAAGAGGAGCAGTGTAAATGTAAGCAAAGGTTTCGCACCGCCATGACAATTTGAAACACAGGAGTGGAACCTGTTATCGCTACAAAAAAAGAGCAAACTAACACAACAACAAAATTTAAGTTATTAAAATTTTCTGGTACTGCTAAATGTTTGGTTTACATTAGTAATGTTTGTTAAAATGAGTTCAACAGAACTTCATCTTTAACTACGATCAGTTGAAAATCCAACACAAAAAAAGGCTGTTTTTTATGGAGTTAAAATTTCAAAAAGCTTCCTCTGCATACAAATGTCTAAAAATATGTGACAGTCTTTTGTATTCATTTACAGATTGTTAAATATGTGTGCACAGATTGCCTGTTACGTGCAGATCAGGTTACTTTCGCTTTTGGGGTTTTGAGACTATTTTAACTCCATATTACTGTAATTCAAAAGGTTAATGATTAGGCCATTACCTTCAAAAGGAGAGAACCATAAAATGTGTTTTTCTACCTAAAGAAAGATTGACCTGAACCTAGTCTGACTCACAGGAAGTAGGCTGTGTGTATAAAACACGGTGAAGCAGCATATCATGTTACCGTTTTCAAAGTCCGCCACGTGAAACAACAACAACCTCCGAGCTAGCAGTGAGTGTAGTGAGTGCAGGATAGTGATAGAGGTTCATTACAGTAAAGGGTTGGAAGAGAGGATTTACAATTTACAACTTTGTGGAAGCTGTTTCTTGAACGCTAGCCATGCTAGCTCCCGTAGTTTATGTTTACAACTCTACCCGTACCATTTCCTGTCACACCATGCGAGAAAATTACGCCAGGTGAAGACTGACAGCATTATTACAAGGAACTACATCTACCAGCATAAATGCAGCCTCCATCCTACCTTTATTAGGTCTTCCAGTCTGCCTAGTTGACCTTCCAGGTTCAGACTAGCCATATACCTGTAGAATAAGCTAACTAACCTGCCGATCTTCCAATGTTATAAATGTGATGGTCATGAATGCTTTTATTTTATATTAATGTTGTGTATGAATGTCCATTAGGGTTGTGATGCAGGCAGCTGGGCCTGATCACTCTTTGTTGCCCAGCACCTGACTGGGTGTAAAGGACCATGGAGGGCTGCTCACTAGGGGCTCCTTTTGTCCAACCACACACACTGCTGGTCCCCAGAGCCAAAGGGCCACACAGGTGCGTCTCAGACACATCAGCACATGCACACTTCCAAGCCATGATTTTTTTAAACTCTTGTGCTGGCTGCAGCACACACACTGATGTCTCAGGAGCTCATAGAGAGCAGGGTGAGCTGGACTGTTACTGTGTCTGTTGTCCCTGAGACCTGTAGCCCACAGAGGACAAAGGGTTAATGCCTCAGCCCTTCTTATAGGAATAATGGTAGAGGCTTGAGCTCAATAACCCATCTCCCCCCTCTTCACCCAGCCTTATACCCTTGGGACCTCAATGTTTTTGTTGGGGGGAAGGGGTGGGGTGAAGCTCTTTAAAACCCCCTCCCACAACCCACAAGCCCTGCTGTCTCCTAACA
>LKNJ01006093.1:1207-20841 GCA_002120245.1 Maccullochella peelii | reverse complement strand
ATGCGCGAGACCCATAAAATATAAAATTTTTCACCACTTCTGATGCATGTGCAAAGTTTTATGAGTTTTTGAGCAGATATAGCCCCTCAAAAATGCGTTTCTTTGGGGAGAAGAAGAAGAAGAATTCCTTCAGTTTCCGAGGTCGGTGCTCGGGCCCTAATAAGTCCCTAGATAGCAACAACAGCAGCAACTGCTGAGCAGCAGTATGGGGGCAGCAGATGGCCCGCATCACAGATCCAGGCTCCGCAACCACAGATCGCAGCTCCGCAACCCCAGATCACGACGCCGTAGCTCCGCAACCCCAGATCCAGACGCCATAGCTCCGCAACCCCAGATCCAGACGCCGTAGCTCCGCAACCACAGATCCAGACGCCGTAGCACCGCAACTACCGGTCCATACCCTGCAGCTCTGCAACCACAGGTCGAGACTCCGCAGCTCCGGAGGCAGAAAATACTTGGAGAAAGCAACCTATCAACCTATCTTGCAATGAGCGATAGGGGTTAACTTGGTGTAAGCCAACAGCATCTGTCACTTGATTCCAGTTCAAACCTAAATAGCCTGTGCCACTTACAAAGGGCTTGGTAGGGCTTTTCATACTATACTGTCTTGTATCTTACACATAGTTATCACATCTTAATCAAAATGTATGGGTCACGTTGGGATGTAAAACCACAAGGAGGAGACACGTGAACTGAGGTAAAATACTTACAATACCACTCAGGCCCCAAATGGTACTGCTTTGTTGTAAAAAGTTGGATTGCAGTGGCATGTGGTTAGCCTAAAAATGCTGCTCCTCCACTTGTACACAGGTGCAAGGATCTTTCTCCACTGAAGTCTACCGATGCTTTTCTGTCAAACATGCCTCCTGTGGGTTTGTTTTTCTGTATGTAAACAAATGCAAAATTCAAGGTCAAATGTGTGCCATAGTTTTGGGGTCAACACTCACGCTACACCTATTGCTAGGAGTTGTGGTCTGAAGGCCGTCGGTGCCTGTCAAGGCGACCTAAGAACCCACTGGTGGATACCAGCGGTGAAGGAAGCCGTCAAGCTGAAGAAGGAGGCTTTTCGGGCTTGGTTGTCCCAGAGGTCTCCTGAAGCAACAGACAGGTACCGGGAGGCCAGAAGGGCTGTGGCTTCGGTGGTTGCCGAAGCAAAAACCCGGGTGTGGGAGGAGTTTGGGGAGGCTATGGAGAAGGACTTTCAGTTGGCCTCAAGGAGGTTCTGGCAAACCGTTAGACGACTCAGGAAGGGAAAGCAGGGCTTGGCCCAGGCTGTGCTCAGCAGGGGAGGAGAGCTGCTGACCCGGACTGGGGAGGTTGTTGAGCGGTGGAAAGAGCACTTTGAGGATCTCCTGAACCCGACCAACACGTCCTCTGTGGAGGAAGCAGAGTTTGAAGACTCGAGGGAAGACTCAACCATATCCCTGGCAGAGGTCTCCGAGGTAGTCAAAAAGCTCCTCGGTGGCAAGTGACGATATGCCAATATTTGAGTGCCTTACTGTTACAGTAAGAGTTATGGCCAATGAGCCACTATTGAATGTATTTCAAAATAATATATATAAGTATATTAAATTTGAATTCCGTGTTCTATGCAACATATACGCTCACAAGTCAGCAGTGATAAACAGGCGTGCTTTAGCATGGTCAGAATCTGCAGTGAGAGTCTGCATGACTGTTTTGGGGTGACATATGTATGTATGACATATACTGTAGTATAGTACTACACAACACATGGGTGATGTCATCACAGTTTGATGTTTGATGTAGCTATTTCCAGAGACATAACACTACCTGACTTGGGTTTTTGTGTAAGTCACTATTGTTTGTCCAGTGTTGCATAACTTGCTGTGAAATGATGATGCTGCCAAACAGGGGATCAAACTGATATCGGAGGTTCGTCCAGCTCTGTCTTCTCATTTGTGTTTAAGTAAGTTAGTAAGTCTGTTGTTATTTTGTTTTTGCTACACTTGATGATAACTGATGATGTTAGCTATATTGGCATGGCTAACTCGCTACCCTGTATGTTAATAAAGCACACCCTGTGGCATCAAGGAACTTTAGGGCTGTCTTGTTACAGAATTTAGGCAAGAAGCATGAATTTTGAAACACAACATCTCAGACCAAAGTAATAACTGAGAGTTTGGTATTGATCAGTTTACACCAAAGCGACTAGATGAGACAGTGTATTGTTTCCATAGCAACGACTCTCTGTACCATTCTAACTGCCGGCTTTTCAGGCGTTTTTTGTAGCTGGACATTTTTTGTAGCATCTTAAAATATGAATGAGGATAGTGATAGTGAGTTACTTGCTACAGTTGCATTTCTAGTATTGATGAAACGCAGAAAACATAAAAAAACGAGAGGGTCGAGATGACCAGCTGACTTTGCTACGAGCTGATTGGCTGTCGAAACAGGTGGCGTGTCTTATGTTCTAAAACCAGCCACTGGTGACTTGACAAGCTCAGTGGCAGGCGGCGCCATCAGCCGGCTTGAGTCGAGCTGAGACAGGCCAGATCACACCATTGCAACTCTTCCCTGCAGTGTTCTAAAACGGTTTAGTCTCATCATGACTCTTTGGACTGAACTGGCCTTCAGAGGACAAATGCTCAGAGTTTGACTTTTCTTAAAATTCTCAAGGGTTTTTATTTATATAAAATTGTGTAAAAGTTATATTCATGAATAATAACTTCTAATAACTCACAGGGCAAGCTTGGCACTGTTTGTATATAGTATGTTTTAAATTTGTCACTGATTCACTTGGGAAAGAATGAAGGTCTACAGGTGTTCATTTGGCACACTGCGAAATATGAAAGTAGAGAACAGGTGATAAAATCTTCTTTGTGTCACTGCATGCTGGGTCTGCTCACTCTACTAAATGTGTCCGTATCTCCAGAGTACCTAGGCTGGTTACATGCTGTATCTAAAGTAAGCAGTTTAATTAAGTTCACTGGCATTTCTTATCTGAAGTGGGAGCAGTCACTAATTTGAATCAGTGGCAGAACAACTGCCTGTTCTTAATTTGGCTTGTTAATAATGCTGTGATATTACTGCCACTAATGCGTTTCTGGTGGTTAATGTTAAGGACTGTGCACACTTACTGATACAGAATGGGATTCCTTTCTTTTTAAAGGGTATTTATGCATTTGAGTCTTGAGGTTGTAGGTGCAGGGACTAAAGTTTAAGGGATATTTGGACATTAAGTGGATGACAAACTTTGTTCAGCCAGTGGAGGGCAGACATATGCACTCCACTTTTCAAAATGCAGCATAAAACAACACTAACAAAATATGAGGTGTGCTCATACTCAAAACCAAAACTTACCAATCACAGTAAGAGAAACAAAATCCAAAACAACCTAAACCTTTTAATGAAAAACAGGAGAACAGGGGGATTAAAGGAAATGGTTACCAGGTCTGTCTGGTCTTGATTAATGCTCAATCTGGACACATCCACACAATCACACTGCTTGACCAATCATATTACACCACCTGCTGCACAGACACAGAAGAAGAAAAGACAGACTATATACAGAGTACTGCAATTTCAATAAGCACAATGTAGGTTGACCTACTGTCATAGTACATATCAATGGCAGCATTGGCAAGTGTTTTAAAAATCAGCACAACAGTTGTTTCCTGGGATTAAGAAAAGTCTGACAAGTTGCTGAATATAATGACAGTAACCAGTGAAAGCTGAATTTAGTTTTCTTTTTTTTAAGTTGTTCCCTCTGTCACAGAGGCCAAACAAAGTAGTTTGAAGAAGGGAGTTCTATGAAGTGATTCATGCATTACCTTCTCCAAATGCCGTTTACTGTGTTAAGTACCCTCAATTCTGTCCTTGGGGATATCTTCTTAACAAAGGAATGTGTTGAGGAAAAAAAGAGAAGGAAATGGGGATCACTTTAATTGATTATTTATAATAGATTTTTTGTTTGTTTATATTTTGTGTATTTCCTCATTTTATTTCCAAAGCGCTCATTCCCATTTCCCCATCTGTTGCTGCCAACTGCTCTTTTAGCCTGTGGATGGTGAAGCGAGGCGTGGCCCTCTGCACATAGAGCCTTGAGTCGCTTCTTTTGAGCTGACAGTGATCCATCAGAACAAGTGGGTGAACATCGCTGTAGGGAGTTAAACCCAATTCTTTGTGGCTGTCAGCAGGTTGTGTACCTCTACACAACAGTTACACTTATCATCTCCTGTCCCTAAACTGTCTGTTGATGCCACTGTAGAGTATTACACTTCCAGTCTAGTCAAAATCATAGACGGTTAACTCCTAACCACAGATGGCCGCGTTGCACATGTGGTGAGAGACAGATGGTTTCTGCCAGTGTTAAGTGTTTTGATAATATAAATGTGCATGTTTGTGGTATGTGGTTTTACAGTCTGCCATCGTGTGCACTGTTTCAGCTTCAAAGATATAAGCCAGAAATATTAAAAACTGTCACTCAGAGCAGAGAAGAGAAAGCTTCATGATTTATTCAGAGCATCCAGAGAGTGAAAGTGAACCAAATACATCTTGCCACCCTGACTTTTTTGCTTTCTTACTAATCTCATTGGTTTACAGAGTCTCTGTTATTATTTGTGGGAGTGAGAAGACGCAGAATATATATGGATAAAATAAATGAAATAGCACTACTGTATAATTCTGAAAAAGTACAAGCTACTCAGTTATGACAGCTTCATCAAATTTTCTTTTATCAAATTGATTTATAAAAGTTTGAATAATCCCACCCCAGCTGTACTTTGTCCATTTGTCACAAAAACAAATGCCAACAGAATAGCTACTAGGGGATCAGCAAATGGCAACTGCAGGGTGGCACAATGCAAAACCTCCTTTGGTCAGTCGTCTTTTTCAGTAAAAGGAATATATTTTTGGAACGCCTCACCAACAGAAATAAAAACACAAACTGATCTGAAAACGTTTAATGAAAAGATGAAACACTGGCTGAAACTAAACCAAACCTTCGATAACTGATCTCTAGCAACACAAGTAAAATGACTGTAATGATTGAAATGTCTTGTAAATACTGCAATTTTATATGATCTTGTCACTAGTATGAGAATGTCACTATTTATTATCTGTTCAATTTAACTAATGTATTCTTACTAATGATGATATTTTATGATCTTTTTATGGAGAAAAGCCTCACCAGGGAGAGGGGTCGCAAATTAGCCTTGGCTTTTTGCATTGTCCCTGACAAATAAATAATGCAAATTAAAATATGCAATTCCATTGCTTGTGGGGTATTGGAGGTTGGGGGGCAGGTTTGACAGCTTACACATTCATATTTGGGTGAACAGTAAGGTTTGGGTGGAAAGATGAGAGTCAGACTGCATCAAATTAGCATTAACTCTACAGGGAGCAGCACAACCTCTGGCCCGGTTGATGCAGGGATCAGTAGTAGCCGATTGCAAGGCTGGTATACAGTGCTGAATCATGGCTTGGAGATATAGGAGTGATGTTGTGTATGCTAACACAAGTGTTTTAAATTGGATAAGAGCAAACACCAGTAAATGTAGAATTACATGCAAGAATTTGGGAATGTTAAGAGGAAGTTGTGCTGCACCCCTTCATATGAGCTGCAGAAGTCTAAAAGTGGATGCAAGTAGGGAGTTGTACTGTAGCAGCAGAGATGAAAGAGCTTGGACCATGATTTGCACAGACTCAGTGATAAATCATATTCCGATGATGTACTGCAGGCTAAAGTCATGGTCTTGTAGGAAAGTTGGTTACTGTTGTTTGTTCGAGATATGCCATGGTTTTGGCAGAATCAGATTTGGATTTGATTTAGTGATGGAGAGATCTTGTAGGGGGACTGGATATCCCATAAGAGATTATCCACACACCAATATATTCATCTGCATACATACAGTGAAAGGAGGAGATGAAGAAGTACAGCTAAGTGTAGTAAGCATGCAGCAGCAGATTTGTCATACATGATCAGGGAACTTGTACAGTTACAGGGCATGAGGCACTGAGCCCAGAGTGACACCAGTGCAGAGGGTACAGTACATAGCAATGAAGGAGAGCCATGAAACCTAATAGGTACGGTCAACCAGGAAGGAAAAGATCCTCAAAGCAAAAAATAACTTTCGTTAATTTTTTCTTTCCTGTTCAAAAACATGAAACAATGTTCAAAGTTACATTTGTTTGACAGTTGATACTATGTTGGTACTCTAACTGGCTTTTAGAAATTAGTTAATATCATTGAGAAACATTTAGAATGAAACACTATTACTCAGCATACATATATTTCACTGCTATAATACTATGTTACTGTTATTGGGAAGAAAAATATCAAATTATACATCCACTCTGCAGGGACTCATTAAGGAAGCCCACAAGAGGATGATGAACGGCACACTGTACAGACATGAGAGAAAAACGCATACACATTCAAACATCACTGATGTGACTCTGACAACAGGTTGGATCAAAGAAACATGTGAGTGCTAATACAAATGATTTTACAGCAAAGACAGTAACATATTTTGTACAATATTTAGTAAACATCTTACGCTGCTTTCACCCTCTCCGTTTTCTCTCCTTATTCCTCTTATTTCATTTTACTTTCATTTTGTTCAAATGCAAACTTGTGTATGTGAGTGTATGAGTATGAGCATGAGCCTTCTTTTCACTCACAATACTTGTGATGTGAATGGGACATATTGTGAGGGTGTGTACTGTATGTGATCGATTGCACTGGACATTTTCCAAATGTGACCAGGTGAATTAGTGGGTGTGAGTATCTGCAAGGTGGGAAGGATGATGAAGGGGAACTCAATTATGTTTCAACTAAAGGATGGAGTTTTCTGGTAGGGTAGAGTTTGTGAAAGGTTTCTTTGTGGTGAGTTTGTGTAACATCTAATTATTCATGTTCGCCTGCTCCTCTTCGTCCTCCACTCTAGGGTGATCTAAGATGAACTGGAGTCAAATAATAAAGCCTGCGTGTTGTTGGCCCTATATGCAAGTTTAAACATTTGTCCATTTTCAACATTTCCACTGGTGAATACAACAGATGGGGAGATTGAAGTGCTTTTTGTATTATTTCATGTGAAGTTAGGGAGAAAAAAATCCAATAACATTTGTAGCAGAACTAGCCATTGATGTTTCATGTGCATGTGCAGGAGACCATATGACCCTGTGAATATGAAAGCTATTACATATCAAATTAAGAATAAAAATTATCACACAGCTTAATCTTTAGACAAGATGAGAATGACACATGCTGCTCTGTGACTCACAATATGTAGTAGGTATATACAGCTCTTAAAGCTGCAGTGCAGAACCTTTGTCTCCTCCTTCTGGCAGTGAGAGTACTTACCACAGTTCCAAGACAATAATCCTTTATTTAGGTAGAGTAAACGTAATAACTACATAGCCTGCTCCAAATATTTTACAAAGACCAACCTGTCCAAGAGCAGTAAGGTCACATCCTGTCTGCCCTTTTCTTCTTCCAGCCTCTCCATCGAGGAACAGCTACACCAATGGTTATCTGTGTTTGTTCCTTTTTTGACTGTAATCCTTCCTCTGAACGGCGAGTTTCTTATTTATCTGGAGCATCAGAACTTTTCTTGGACGCTTCTTAGGTTTTTCCGCCATACTCCTAGTTGCTGTAGCTACTCCGTCACTACAGTTTTTCTCCTCAGCATTTTGATCTTCCATTAACACGACTCTCTCTCTACATGGCTCTGTGGCAAACTAATCATTGCTGGTTGACATAAAACGCATTACTACTGGTGTGCCACCGCGGGAATGTCGCCACACACCCCATATTGAAAATATGGGCCTTGACCTGCCAGTCACAAGACACTCGCAGATGAGCTTCCCTCCCAGGTCTGGCTCCCGGTTTCCCTGCTCCGAGTGAGGTGCTGCAGCTCCTTCTTGGCCGATTCATCGGGTCGGTGAATTGCTCTTAGTCTTGCCCCTCACCTCTACCAGGAGCTATTGCTCCCAACAACACAGCTCCTAGGCCCACAGAGATGCATAAACCCCTCCACCAGGATAAGGTGGTGATTCTAATAGGGGATTCATGTCCTGAGAGCTTAGGCTATCTGGTGAGACTGCGTTCGGTATTTATGCACAACAAGTATAGAACAGCTTACCTGCTGATTTGTGACTAGCACCCACACTGGGTTCATTCAAAAGCAATCTTAAGACATATTTATTCCATTTAGCATTCTTATAATGTCATTTATTTGTTTCCAGTGGTGGAAAGTAACTAAATACATTTGCTCAGGTACTGTACTTACGTACAATTTCGAGGTACTTGTTCTTTACTTGAATATTTCCATTTTATTCTACTTTATACTTCTACTCCACTACATTTCAGAGAGAAGTATTGTACTTTATACTCCACTACATTTATCAGACAGTTGTAATTTGTAGTTAGCTTTCAGATGAAGATTTTACATAAAACGCCTATAAAAAAGCAATGCATTGTTCAAAGATAAAACCAGTGGTTCTTTTTTTGACTTGTGAACACAAAAAACTGTGTCTATTGGGGCCATGTTTCAGATGATGAGTTGTTAGTAGTTCCACCAAAGAGAGATTTCTCCAAACGTTTCTGTGTTAACAATCTAATAATATCATATACAATAATATATCAGTACCAATTTTCTGGAGAACGAATACTTTTGCTGATTATACTTCTGTGCTTTTACCTTAGTCGGATGTTGAATGCAGGACTTGTAACGGAGTATTTTTACATTGTGGTGTTGGTATATTTACTTAGCTGCATCTGTATGAAAAGGTTCTGTACACATACATTTAATTTGAATTCGAACTTGTGAGCCATAAAGATACAAATATTTACAGTATACAAATATAAATGAGTCTGTTGATTTTATTATTATTACTTTATTGGAAACTTACTGTTTTTTCATCTTGTCACACTGTGTGTGTGTGTGTGTGTGTGTGTGTGTGTGTTCAGTATGAGTATATCCGTTTCTCCTTCTCCTTTACCTCCCTCCTCACTTCTTAGATCCCTGATCAGACCACTGTAAATGATCTTGGCAGCGGATGGGAGCGGATACAAAAAGATCTACGTGCATTCAAATGACATCTGCAATTTTACAAAACCAGCCAAATTTCTACAGCTAAATAGCAAATCTTTTGCTACCTCTTTGAAAGTTTCAAATCCATTTTTCATACCGAAATGACACAGAAAAGTGAGTTTGGAGCGTTTGCTACCTTGAATAACGTGTTAGTCAAAGAACACTCTGAAACAAATGAATTGTAAGCTGGAAGTTAAAAGTACATACAGTAGCATGCATCAGGACTGTCTCCAGTTAAGGGGATCTATGTGTTGAACTGGTGCTTTCCCTTTTTCTTCTCAGCGCTCAGGATGTGCCATCTGCATGCTCCCTTTGATTTAGGCTTGCCCCAGATCTGCTATCTAATGAGCTGAGAGCTCAATCAATAATTCACTCAAATTTGAATAAAATCCAGGCTGATCAGATCCACTTTCAAACAAGAACATAATCAGGGTCTTTGAGCAGCCTCGTCACTGCTCCTGCCATTAGCTTTATCCTGCTTCTTAGCTCGTTTCTCAAAGTTGGAAGTTCTATTTGGCTTTTGCCTCTGAGTAATCACTCAGGTGTGGTATTTATTCACAGATTTTGTGAAGTTAAGAGTGTATACATAAAGTGTAATCTCAAAGGTGGATCTAAAATGATAAAGATATTGTGTCAGATGATTAATTAATTATTTTTTTAACAAAACTTCTGCCACAGTTGAAAAACAACATTTCTGAGAAATTCTAAAAGTGTGATTTAAATTGTTCAGTCCTTGTAATAAGGTCAAACTGAAACAACTTATTTCTCATTGCAGCATTATGTGAAATATGTGAAAATGATCTCCAAATACAGCGTTCAGTTACAGTTATAGTTCACTGGTGCATTCAGACCAATCACAGACTGGGAAGTATCAGAGCCTCTATTTTAAAGTGGTCTGTCACTATAGATAAAAAGTGCATGGACTCAGTACTGTTTAGATATTGAGCACAAGCTAAGCACTTTAATTCCACCTAAAGGATTTCAAAACCATCATGTCTTGGCACTGACCACACTCCCTGCTGTAGAGATAAATACACAATATATTCATGCCCACATCTGTTACCATAGTACATGGCACAGTTGATAAATGAAAAAAAAAAAAATTTGTTTTGTTCTTAAAACGAAACTCTTTACTGTTAATTATTTTTAGCTAAAGTGCTAATTAGATTACACAAAGAAACAGACCTTTAGGCTTCATGCACACTTGCGGCTCATTACAGAAACCCTTAAACTATCAAATCCACTCCTCGAGGGAAAAACTGCTAAGACCAAGTGGCTGGAAACATTTTGAAAGATACAATGAGCAGTTATGTAAGTGTTTGCTCTCTCTGACCTCCCAGGCCAATGGCTAGATTTGGATGAAAGGGCCCTTTCCTGTCGATGTGGCAGGTAGTGAATTGTTTTTGTGTGTTATGTTTTGTTATTTTTGCCAAGGAGGTTAATGGCTTTGGTCGTGTATGTTTGTTTGTCTGTTAGCAGGATATCTCAAACACTGCTCACATATTTCAAGGGAATTTGCAGAAAAGTTACTCAACAGACCAATGGTGCCATTTATCAAGTACTTTATGTTTTGGTGCATAACATCTAAAGACATTGAAGCAAAATTTCTCCTGGATTCAGTCTGACTAAGCAGATTTTTTAATTTTTCATTTGGATGGGAGAGAATAAGTTATTAACAAACAACCACTGTGAGTCTGTATGAATATTAATATTTCCAGACAGGATTTAGGTTTTGTCTGTCACTTTGTATTTAGATGTAGATTAAAAATTGAAACTTTTTCTATTAATATTTTAGAAAACTGTGCGTCCTTGGTGGAGGTATGTGTTTGAGTCCTTTTTGTTTTGTTGTCGAGTCCTGCCAACCCTGATGCAGATCTGACTTACTTTATTTGAGTGGATAAATCTGTTTTGTTTTGTTTTTTGCTTTTTTGCACTTTGTGTATCTCTAGTGTGCACTTGTTGGTGTATGAATTTCTTGGTGTCAGTTTTACAACATTTATGCTGTATTTCATTTAAATTACATCATGAAATATACCAGGATCTAACATCTAACTGTCCCTCCACAGTTCCTCCTGATGACCCGGTGATAGTGGGGACCCCAGTGGTGAGTTTACGGGCCGGTGACCACCTCAACCTCACATGTCACGCAGACAATGCCAAACCTGCTGCATCCATCATCTGGATTCGCAACGGTCTAGTCCTGAGTGGAGCCATGTACTCGAAGGTATGACATTAGACCAGGCCTCTCTGCTGAGAGTTTGGGTGCTGTGTGGTACCACCAGTATTAGGTCATTTTACTAAAACCAGCCAGCCCCTTGCCAGTGGGTGTTCTGTGAAGATTTGCTGGTTTTAAATTCCAAATGCTGCCACTGGGTTAACCTAAATTGAATGATCTCTTGATCTACAAAATACTCTATGCAAAAGTAATGTTCACAATGGTTTCAATTCAAATGTTAGAATATTGACAGAATGATAACTCTATAATACTGTATATATTATTATATATAATAAGGTGATGTGTTAGAGGAGTTGTGCCTGACCTTAGATCAGCCAAGTGACTTGGTTTGCACTGAATTTGAGCCAAATTGAAGAGCCAGCTTGCCAGTGATGTACTTCAAATATTTCATAATAATTCCTTTGCCCACAGAAAGACACAAGGTTAAAGACCTTGCTGATTTCAGACCAGCGGCAGGGTTTTTAAAAACAAATGTACCTCTAGGTTCCTAGTAATGTCTTGGAAAAGTCACAGATCTGCACCCTCTTTGCACTCTGGCATTAGTGAGTTGGTGGAATATTCACTCAGCATGCTGGCACAATACTGATACATTCTGCTCTAAACAGATAGGATCTTCATGCCTATGGATCATTTTCTCAAAGATCCTTTTACATTCAACACAATCACCCTGAAATACAGCAGTGCTAAACATGACTGACACTGCCTCAATCTCTGAGACGTTAGTGGATGTCCTGAAAGGTTTAAGGTTTAAAAAAAAGGTTACATGTTTACCATCATCTTCAGAACAAGAAGAATTACTACATTTGAACACATTTTAACCTACATTTCACTTTTATCTGAGTTTAATTTAACTTTTACTTGAGTAAAATGTAACAGTAACAATAACAGTATTTTTACTTGAGTAAAATATTCTAGTACTCTCTGCAGCCCTGCTTGTACCTTGTGTTGTCATGTCAGATGAATTAGATGTTGAGTTCAGTGAGCGTGCTGTACCTGAAATAGTGATGACAGCAGTCATGCAGAGAAATGATTCTGTCTGTGTGTTTACCTCCGAAAAGGTCTTATCAAGACATCTGATCGATAAACTGTTGCTAACAACTAGTAGAGAGCAACAATCTATCCATTTGTCTCGTCCATATGCACTTCCTCCACCATGCTCCCACAATGTTATGATACAAAATATAATATGTAGTGTTATAGCTGTTTTCATGTGGTAGGATTAGAGCTGTTTGTGGTAGAAGTTGTAGGCTGTTTGCCTGAGGCTGTTCATGCTGTGTCTGACATTTACTTCTCAATAAATTCATTGTTAAAATAACTTTTACGTGCTTTTGGAAAGGTTTCCTCCCTGCCTTTCCACCTGACCCTGTTCTACATATCGAGTAGTTCCACCTAATTATGTCCACCTCCACGTGCAATGCATGCCACTTCTGTAATTGGACATTAAATTATTTAATTATGAAACTACACAGAGCTTATGATTTAGATTATTTAATTTGGCACCAAAGCGTGCCTTTGCCAGTACTGATTACATTGATGTTGTTTGTATAAAATGTTTGTTTTGGTGTAATGTAACATTATTAATCACTTCATTGAGTGTCTCCCCTTTTTGCTCTGCCTGTTAGGACACCTGCCACCAGCCTGTATTTATTGACTGATGTGCCTTTGTGAGCCTGTATAAATCTGTCTGCTGCTTTTTTAAGCCACGGGGTCAACGATTTGACATGCATGTTACTTTTGGAAAAGAAAATCTGCAGATTGCAGCAGTTCTTTGTTATTTTTATGTTAACGTTTCATCCCTTCTACATGAAGACATTCTGCTGACATTAGTGCTGTTGCCAATAATAATGCAGTTTTGTGCATCAAGATGTGCAAGTAATTGTCAGTCATACGACCTCCCTCTCACAGTCAGACCAACACAGCCTTGAATGTACATTGTTCACTAGCAGCTGTGACCATCTGCCGGTGTTTGAGATTCCACTACTTTTTTCCTATTTGAACTAACTATGGTAAGGATTGTAATTAACAGTTGTTGTAGTCATGTGTCTTTTCATGCTCAGCCACTGTCTGTAACATGTCCCCAGAAAATCCAACAATGATAAACAGGTTAATTATAGATTGCTTTTTAACCATTTGGAACTTAGGATCAGTTTTCTCCTTAATGGTGATATTCACTGTGAGAAACAGATGTATGTGGTTGTTGATCTATATGAAGAAAAGCAGGAATCTCAAACAGGGCCACAGGTATGCCCATTATAGACAGAGCCAAGGAGACTTAACAAAGAGTGAGAACAAAGAATAAACAGCTAACAACTTTGCAAACATTTTTGAAAACATTCTTTATCATGAAGTATGATGGCAAACATGATTACATGCTTTTTAAAGAAGCCTATAACACCACAAATGTTGCAAACTGGTGAAAAATGAATGCACCCCTTATCATTGTGGGTAGAGAGGATAACAGTTTTCTTTCAGGGGTGTGGCAATGCCATTTTTCTTTGTTTATACTCTGTCCTCACTATCTATAGTTAAACACCTCAGGAATGTGTGTTTACTTATACAGTATATCCTTTTTTTCAGCTAATAAAACTCAAATTTGTGCATCAGACTCTCAATAACAAATTATATCATCCCTTTACAAAACAGCACTATATTCAGCAGCTTTCTCTTTTTAAAATCCACAGTACATGAAACAGCAGCCACTAACTGAGATATGTGGATCAGGTTCATAGTATCAATGTATTTAGCTGCAAGACAGCCAACACATTCACTACAACAAACTGGAGGAAGACATCTAATTAATCATTGATTACACATAAAATATGTGTATAAATAAAGATATGATGGTTTGCAGTGAACAAGTAAAACAAATTCTCAGGTCAATAAAAAACATATATGGGTATATTTATATCAATATTATCTGATCATCATAACAATAAGTATTTGCTTTCTCTGCAGTTGAATCAGTGCAACTCTGTGATCATACAGCAGAAGTCATGGTAAAGGTAGATACCTCCGGATTGATATCTGTGTAAAATTAACTTCATATAAACTTGTTACTTCCTTCCAATATTGGAACACACTGGATGAGATCAGACGAGTAAACCCAGAGCAAGATGTGGACCATGCTAACATGGAAGTGCATGTGATTAAAGTACCCGTCCCTCTGCACTTTCTTTACCATTCCTTCAAACACCTGTCCTCAAAAAGTGCCAGCTGAGATTTTAATTTGATCCACAGGGTGAGAGTGAGCATTCCCATCATGCTTTAAACATGACAAAAATTGCGAAAATGTTCCAGCGTTGTTAATTATTTATGTTTTCTTTGGCAGTTTGTTCACTTTGTTCAGTCCTGGGCTGGAAACACAAAGAGTGCAGTTATGTGGCAGGCCAATAGCCCTTGATTCATTATAGAAACTCATGAATTAGACAGAGCCCAGTCACTTAAACATGTTTATTAAAGACAGACACAGCTTCTGTCATTAATATTATATATACATGCCATTTTACATCAGTCCATATGACAGTATGAGCGTGCTATTTTCCAGTGGGGCTTATTCAGAGAGTGAAGCTTGTGTGTAAGTCCTTAGTGCCTTTGAGTGTCTTATGTGACATAATGCATGCATTTATTATGTATGCATGTATTTGCTCTAACTGTTCAAATACACTGTGTGAGATTTACAGTGCAATAGATATTTGGCAGTAAAAATCTATTCGGGGAAGAGATTAATAATTCAAACACTCACTTCATGTCACAAATTTTCCATATGTAAATGAACTCATAAGCAAAAGCATTACAACAGGATCATATATCTTTGGTGTATAACCTCAGATGGTCCAATCTTGATCTTTTCAGTACATTTTAAATAAGATGTGTGACCAATTTAAAATCTAAGAACTATATGACTTACAAAAAAAATAGTGGTGTAACTGTTCACTATTTGAAATGTGAAAAATAGGAGGTTCTTCTATTATCAAGTCTATCACTGCTTCAGTGGCAATATGTCATCCTGCATCATGCCAAGCTCAGAAGCAGTTCTATTGCTTGATAGAAAGCCTATCCACCTTTCAGTGACCTGTGCAGCAGCTGAACACCCAAAGCTGTTCTACTCTTTGATGATTGGTAAATTATTAATAATACCGATCCAATGCAGAGAGGGTAACAATGAATGATTGTACTTCAAACAGTTCAACAGATTTTGGTTCATTTTTGTGTTTTATATTATTTATAATATATAGAAATTACTGTTTGAGAAGACGGCTGAAAAGACATGAGGAGGTTGCAGTATTATTATGGATCCACTCGTTATCCTGGAAACGAACTGGATTCTTAATGATGTGATTTATTTATTCATTTATATGATTTATGTGTATTAACACTGTATGTGTGGCACTGGTGGACTCACGTCAATTGCAATTGCTGCCAAATACGTTTTTGAGGAATTGCAATTTGATTCCTCAAAAACGTATTTGGCAGACCAAATGAGTGGAATATAAATGTATTTTCTAGGAGACAGGTTGCCACATAGGATGCAAATGTGGCTAGCAGCAACACCGAATACAGTTGTTTTCATATTTTGGTACAGTCCAGTTATGCATCAGACATAAATTTAAGGGTTTTATTTTTTGCTTTGTTTTTTTGCTTACAAGGATTGAAAGGGTTTTTTCTATTTACACTGTTTTCAGCGCTGCAACCTAATGCAAGCCAACACACAGCTGACCACCTGCTGAGGTCATTCAAGCAACTGGATCTAAATTATTTTTCATCTTGCAGTCCCATATTTAACCTGTTTACACAAGTGATTTGATTTTGGTTCAATTACGATCTGAAACCCTAAACCTGACCTAAACCTAAACAAGATTAACCTGTAATCTAACGTGTAATAAAAGTAGTCCCATCTGATTTGAAACCCCTGATATTGTTGGTGTGCGATGTGTCCTTTCCTTTAGAAAAAGACTCATTCATTATTCATTTATTAGTATTAAGCTGCCGTCAGACTGAAGTCGTCAAAAATCATAAAGCAGATTATGACAACAAAGACTATGTCATTCAGTTTGAAAGGCATCCATTGAAGTCAATACGGGAAGAAGCATGGACTTCATATTAATCTGAGGGGACTCCTGTTGTAGCATCTACAAGCAAAATCCCATTATCAGGAAACAGATGTTGAAGGAATTGGAAACCAAACATTTATAAGGCTAATTATCTGCAGCAATCTGGGATAATCTCATTTAAATCTCATCTCAATGTTTCTTACAAATTTGCCTTGGATTTATTTGCATACAGACTAAAGCCTCCTTACAGACAACACAGCACTGCTTTTTCCACCATTCACCAGTTTGTCATTCTTTTCACACCTTACAGTATTTTGCACTTCAGAAGTCCAAGTCAAATTTAAATTCATGTGGATGGCCCTGACTCGATCAGGAGACAACATATTGAGTCCTTAGCCCCTTTCACTTTAGAGGAGTATCTGTAGTGACCATCACCACACTGACTATTGCTCTAGAATAGAAAATGTCTCATTGACTGCAGTGAGTGGTGGTTAAAAGATATACCAGTTATATTCATTACACCTCAGAAAGAGCCTTTTAGCCTGTGAATGTGACATTGATGACAACTAATGTGATCAGCTTCCATTCCATTTTCATGTGAAGAGAAAAAGGCTGGATTGCACTTTGAGGTGTGCATATACTATACATTAGCAAAGATCGTGCAATGCATAAAAAGGCTTTTTTCAGGCAATACATGTGAGACTAATGGTGAATTTTTCTTGTAAATTGACAGACTATACAGCTATAAACCTTTATGAGAGCTGGTACAAGGCTTGAATCAGTATTCAGTACCAGTATTGGTATTACAAATGTGTTACAAACTAGTTTAATATTCATCTATAGGCCTGATAACAAGTGTGTGAGTTTCCTCATACACACAAGGACACATAAAGTGTCGGGTTAGTTAATATGACATTTTTGCTCATATTGCTATGTTCAAACTAGGTATAGATAGAACTTGCATTATGTTTAGAATTCCATCTAGTTTGGATACAAAGCACCTGAAGTATGAATAGATAGAGGAAGAAAATAGAAAGTAATACAGATTGAAATCAAAGCATTACAGGCATTTTCAGGGCAAGTGTGTTGATGTAGGATTTATAGGAAATCATTCTGATGGCATGATTTTTTGTTTGTACTGCAACTGAGACAATCCCAGTGAAAATGATTGAAGTCTGTGTATTGCTTGTGTCCCTCGGTTGGATCTGTAGGGGGAGGTGTGTGCATTGCTGTCTGCCACAGTATGTTTTTTGATTGCCTACCACCAGGAGTCGCCAACACTGTCACTTTATTACACTATCTATTGATCCTGGTCCCATTTTTTAGTGTTCATTACAACATAAATTATTTTTTTTTTTTCTGAAGAAAACCCAGTAATTCTTTTCACTAGAACCCCCCAAAATCTGTGAAAAATCTGACGTACCCTGGGACACTCCCCCAAACTACGAGTCAAGCTCACATTTACCTTCCCTTCCACTCATTCCTATCCCCTATTCTGTCACTCCCCACTGCCTCTGCACCCTCTGCTGAATCCTCAGTAGGCTAAACTAGCAATTCAGACAGCTCTGAACCACCGTCTTGGTCGGCAGAAGTTTACAAAGAAAATTACAGTTCTAGCCCTATCAGTGCATAGTGGCTTGAATAAGCAGGGATGCACTCTTTTTGTTTCTATTCCCTGATGGCTCCTTGTGTCACACATAACCATCGTGGCCCCAAAGTGATGACTACAGCTGTGAACACAGTTTTTTCATGGGACCTTCTCCCAAGGGATTGGACTGGGTCTTACATACAGGAGAAATCTGGACACCCAGTTTGTAGAAATATCAAACAAAATCTGTATTGTTCTCTGTTGTTCTAGCTGGGAGTGGGTGCCTAAGCCCAGCTATGTCCTATCATTTTGCCAGTGGAGCTGATTCAGCCTATGCTTCTCAGATATCTAAAGAAGTTTTTGATATATAATTGTTCCGTTCCATACGCTGCTGTTTTTGTGCTGTTGCCTTCCTTTCTTTCTTTAAGCGATGTTCTTATTTGAAAGAAACTTTGCTCTTAGATCAAAATGGAAACAAACTATCTTACAGACTGGTGTAGATGTTTTCTAAAATGTATCATAAATTCATAAGAACAACACACTTATATAAACCTAAAGTATGTTGGGGAAACTGGTCAGTATAATTCGTTCTTAACCAACCCCGTCTCCTAGAAATTATGTTTGTATAATACTAAATTGTTTTCCTAATTATGCGGTGACAAACATCATCACTGGCTAGATTATGTACAGAGGCAACTTTTTTTTTTCATGAATGAATCGCTACATTTATATACCGCACCAGAGTCGCATAGAGGTGGTCAGGGAAGTCTGGGGTTCACAATCAAAATTCCTGTCTGTGGTTTAGCCAACAAAGCACTTTAGTAACTTAACTAAGTGTGGGCAGTGACTAAACATAACCATAAAAAGTTTAATAACGCTGTTGTCACTACAAGCAGATATTATAATGTGAGAGGCTGGAGTCGAAACCAGGCCGTTGTGATAAGGACAAACTTAATTGTATGCGTTCTACCAGGTGAGCTACCAGGTTAACCCAATTCTGCCTATTTTTGAGGCAAATGTAAGTAAACTACTTTGTAGCCTAAAGCTACACACATATTCCTATTGAAAGGTTGGTTTTTGAGATGAAAATTGAATGTTTGGTGGTGAAAGTGGCTCTAGAGGAAAGGTCATAGGGTCACAAAATGAAGTTTGCTTTCTGTTGGAAACATGAACATGCATTGCAAATGTAAAATGTGCACACTTTGACAGGGATAACAAGGAGGTGGCCATCAAGGCTGTCCTCCCTGCAGATCACCAGGCCCTCACAGCCCCACTGACTTGTGTGTTGTGTAGCGATCCTACCTCTTAGATATTTATTATTATATTATTAAAACACGGGGCACCACCTTCGGTTGAAGGAAAATAAAAAAAGTTAAACTAAAATAAAATAAAATTGATCAGTCTTATTATCTAAAGGGGTGAATTCTAAACACATTGATCTTTGATCCTTACTTTGAATAAAAACCTCTACAGTCAGACGGTGTGATAAACAACATTTATTAATAGCTAAATGTCTTAACAAATCAATAGTGTGAATATACGATAGATAGCTTAATGATATGATATGAAATAAAATAAAGAAAATAAACAGAAAGAAGCGAAAATAAAATAAAGGTTATTTGAATAGCAGTGGCAAGAGATGGTTACTTTTGGCATTAGTAACGGAGGTATGTGTGGTTAAGAAAAACGAGGTAACGCTAGTT
>LKNJ01006092.1:0-19305 GCA_002120245.1 Maccullochella peelii | reverse complement strand
GGGGGGGGGGGGTCCCGGGCCTTGTTGATGAGGCCAGCTGCAGACGGGAAGAATCTATCTATTAAAAATGAACACGCTGATCTGAGTCTGTTAAGTTTTGTTATCAGATCTCTGCTCAGCTGTGCATATTGCTGATCAGCTCATGGTGAGATAAATGTGGCTATCAGGTCGGTTCTCTTGACAACAGGGGAGTTTGAAATACCAGAGAATTTTCCACTTTGATTGCGTGAACGGCAACACGTTTCTACAAATCAAACAACAGCAACAGCTTTGATGACATTCAGAAGCTTAATTGATTCCTCGTTGAAAAAGCATCACAGTTTGATCAAATGTTTCAACAACTGATGGATGATGATTATGTAGAGCCATCTGAGTCATACTAATAAAAATAACACAGCGGAACATTGTCATTTCATCACAAAGGCTCTGATTCAAAGGTAATATATATTATTGATGGCTTTTTTTAAAGCAGCTTTCCAAACACACACATAGAGCTTCCCCAAGCTGTTGTGGCTTGTCATTCGGCTGGGCTGGCTTTGTGATGTGGCTTGGCTTGAGACATTAATCATTGAAGACTCCAGACTGTATGGCTCCCATTGTGCGTGTGTGTGTGTGGAAGGAAGGTAGTGCTGATATGAACGCTCAGATTTCCCCGGAGACAATACAGGACACAGCCTCTGCTGCTCTCTCTCTCTCTCTCTCTCTCTCTCTCTCTCTCTCTCTCTCTCACACACTCACACACACAAAGGTTATGTGACAGTGATAGCCATCTGTGCTGTGGATATCAGGTTTATGGGGTACCACTTGTATTTATTATACTCATCATGTTGTGCTAGTGAAAACAAGTAAAATGTTAGCATTAAAGGCACTTTACACACATAAAACCACAATGATAACATGCTACGTTAATTAAAAAAAACAACTCATACTATTCATTTCACTTTTAAATCCCTCACACTAAATCTGATAGATAATGTGGGCAGTAAGAAGCTCTTGAAAATCGGGGGAGGGGTTGGAGGGACTCTGGGGGGCTAATGGGGGATCTGGGTTCATGTCTGATGGGTTGGGGGTCAAACAGAAAGGGGTGGTCAGGTCAGAGAAGTGTAGTTCAGACGGTTTACCCCCCAGCTGAAACGCTCTCAATTAGCCCAAACGGTTCAGACATGTGGTAAAACACGGATTTCCACACACTTTCCCTTGACAACGTGTACACACACACACACACACACACACACACACACAGGGTGCTGTGTTGAACTGTTGAACATATGACTTACGATTCCCACATTGTTGTGTTTAACAGTTATGAACTGTTGCCGTTCATTCGCCGCTCTATATTTCTCTTGTTCCTGCTTCCTTAATTCTTTTCCACACAGTTTTCCAGTTGTTTCTAGCTACATGCTACCAACTGTAGCATTTAGCCAACAACAATTAAGATAAAATGTAACTGCATAATGAAAGGGTGAGAAGGTAATGCTAGTTTCTGTCCTGACGAAGAAGGACAGACTGGATGTCTCGCACACAAATCAATAAGTCATATTTTCAGGATTTTTGGACTATATCAGTAAGTAAGTAAAGTAAAAACTTTAGGTTTTTATATATCACTGGTTTTGAAAAGTGTTACAAATGAAAATATATGAGTACATACCACAGGAAAAATGCAAGATTGTAAAAAGCATAAGGAATGAAAGGAGTTGAGTTAAAGAAGCATCAATAAAATTCCTTTGAATATTAAAATTTTTGAAATCAATCCTACATTTATCAGGAAACCAGCACCGGGGTAATTTAGGATGCAGTAAGTTTATAATCATGCAACATGATACTGAACTAACTGTAAAAGCTACAGCTGAACAAGTATACAATTCATTACAATAGTCAAGATGAGAGAAAGGGCGCATTCTTAGCAATTTTCAGCAATGTTTCATAATTCAAAATAACAGGGCTCTGATGCTGAATTTTGGTCCAATTTTATACATTATAATCATATGAAAGTCACTGACCTTATTGTATTGGCTAGGTTATAGATGAATGGGGTCTTTTAACAAAGCCCATCAGTAGACTCATAAATTAGCTTGCAGCACTTAATCAGCTCAGTATTCCAAGGAAAATCGTCCATATTGAATGATCCCATCCTTTACGATGCAGGCCAACCTTCAGTGCAATTCCAGGAAGAAGTGTGTCCTTTATGTAGCAAGGCAGAGAGTAAGGGTGTGGAGGTCGGGATGGTGAATGGATGTGTAGCATTTCTGACTTTCATGCAGGAAACAGTAGTTGTGTCCTGCCACAGATTTGCAATTAACGTTCGCCTTTTTATTAACAGTAACCACGACATCTCCCTATCCTGAAACAAGTGATTTAGTTGGCTAACTCTGCTACACCTTAACCAATATGTAGTTATCATGTGCAGATATTGTTGAAAGCAAGGTTTTTCAAAACGTAATCTGGGGATTTTCTGAATCATCCAATATCAACATTCAAGTCTTTCATCCATCCATCCATTATCTATACCGCTTATCCTCAGAGGGTCGCGGGGGGGCTGGAGCCTATCCCAGCTGACATTGGGCGAGAGGCGGGGTACACCCTGGACTGGCCGCCAGTCAATCACAGGGCTGACACATAGAGACAGACAAACAAACATTCACACCTACGGGCAATTTAGAATCATCAATTAATTAACCTAACCTGCATGTCTTTAGATGGTGGGAGGAAGCTGGAGTACCCGTAGAGAACCCACGTGGACTCGGGGAGAACATACAAACTGCAGACAGAAAGACCCCAGCTGACTGGTGGGATCAAACCAAGAACCCTCTTGCTGTGAGGCGACAGTGCTAACCACCGTGCCACCCACATTCAAGCCTTTCTTGGCTTAAATCAAGAAAAAAATAAAATGCAACTTTCATTAGGATTGGACTTGCACTTCTGGCACTTGCTGTTTTGCCACTGTGTGACTCAAGGAAGCCCTGATTTGGTAAATTCCAATAAACTTCACCATCAGAATGAATAAGCCAGTGTGGTTCTTAAAAAGAAGATATAAGTTATTAATATAACCAAAAAGAATGCTGCAGTGCATTCTGTGTACAGTAGATGCACAACAATTAGTCCTTTGAATCTCCTCATCCTGCTTTATATCCAGGCAGCAGTGGCAGCTCTCAGGCCTCTCAGCAGGGGAATGGCACTCTGACGCAGTGGGAAGTGTTTTCTCCACTGAAACGTCATTATTCTTGTATCGATCTCTACATTGGCACTTCAAATTATGAAAGCCACCTGTGTGTTTCTAAAAAATGTATAAATCATGCCACCCCTGAGGAAGCTATTTTCCTTTGCAGTAACACTCTCAGCTCTCAGCTTTTAGGCTGCCGGAATAAATACCTCCATGCCTTTTTAATTGTGTACTTTGCTTCTTTCCTCGCATTTCATTCACCCAAAGCCTGAAATGATATGTTAAAAGTGACACTGTGTAATTGTAAAATCACACGGAGGTGGCATTCTGTGGGGACATGGATGCTTGTAAATTTTAATCAACAATTTCTACACCATGAAGTGACAATTTAGTGTAATGCATTTCTAAATGGATTGTGCAAAAAATATTAGCTATATTATGATATGTAGAATTAGCTACCAAGGTGAAAAGGTCATTTCAGTTTTAAAGATACACTGCCTGATTTTCTTATAGTGCCCAATAGAGCCTCTACATTCCCCCACATTTCCCCCCACAGCATAGTAACTGAGTTTCAATCCAAAAGACCAAAAAGTCAGTAATATCTTCAAAGAAACAGTTTGGAGTCAGGACGTGGTTAGCGTAGCTTAGCATAAAGACTGGAAGCAGGGGGAAACAGGTAGCCTGGCTCTGTCCATGTCCTGACGCCAGCTCTGTACTCAACTAATATCAGTGTTCTCATGTCACTCATGTCAGAAATAAAGCAAATAAATGTATTTCTCAAAACATTTAACTATTCCTTTAAAGGTCCTACGAATGGCCCTCAACACTATACTCACATTTCCTGCCCCTCTAACTGCAACACAGTTAGGCGCAGTACAGAAGTTGTCGGTGCTCTGCTCACTCTTTTGCTGCCCCACCGCTTACCTGAAAGCCGTGCTGACTTCTACTGTTATTGCCGCTACTGCTGTTGATATAGCATTTCAAAAGTCGTCATCGTCACTCCCCACTCCCTGCTGTGCAGAGATTGGTGTTTCCTTGTGGGGAGTTCCCACAGTCCCTGTGGTCAGAGCCTAGATGCCAAACATCCATGCTGCTCATAGTCTATTGTCAATTTACATCATAATGCATTCCACATGAGTTAGTTGACCGAATCGTCCAATATTAGTGTTCTGCTGCTGCAACAATATATACTCTAATTATCATGTATGTTGGTGAGATGCACATCTCTTTTGGTTAAATTAAGTATGAATTATGATGAATTGTGTTAGAAATATAGATTTAGTTTCATTAAAATGAAGTGTTTTTTTATATGGGGCTGATCATTTCCAGTAGATTGTAAATTCATATCACTTTCATTATGATTGAATGACCTTTATATTAATATATTTTTATGGCCAAAGAACATTTCTGAAACAATGCAAGATTTGGCCCGTGGGCACTATTTGCCGGCGTCTTCTGTACTGACTGTTGTGTTGAGACCATGTGGTTTTAGTTGCACTCCTGTCTCCCTAAATCACAGTGAGCTAAAGATCCACTTGGGAGCCATTTGGTTGTGGAGACCTCATGGGGCCCATTCTCTGCCTTTTTAAACTAAAGGACTTCATCCAGAGTAATCCTTAATTAGGCCTGTGGCATTTTAGAGCACACTTGCACTGCACTCACCTCGCCCTCCTGCCAGTACACAGCAAAGCTTTAAACAGTATTGATCTATGGCACTGCAGGGGGCTGCTGCCTGCGTACGTCAACATGCATATGTGTGTGTGTGTGTGTGTGTGTGTGTGTGTATGTGCACCTCGCTGACTTGGAAACAATTTGAAAGCGTGATTACAATCTAGTCACGTTCAGTGACCCTTCACACAAATGAGGGGCAGCTCTGAATAATCGTTGTGGGAATAATTTGAACTGCTTACACAGATGCAGAGGCAGAGTATTGGAAGGGGACAGGGCTGAATGCTAAGCAAACTAAATGGATTTTGACTGGGATTGTGTGACAGATGAGTATGAGTGTTTGCTAGTGGCTGCAATGGAGCGTGCAACATGAAACACACATGCTGCAAACAAAGTGCTTATGGGCTCCTCAAACAAGCAAGAACTGGGGGGGACTATGTCCAAAAATGTTTGTAGTTTTACTAAACCAACCCCCACCTCCACCTCCTGTGTGTGTGGAGGTGAGAAAGAAGGCAGGATTTGAACTTTCAAACTAATTCACATCACATCCGCACTAGGGCTTTGGGAACCTTTAAAGCTGAAAAGCGCTGTATAAGTAAAGTCCATACAAATCTCGTGTCGCAAATTTACCTATATCTTTAATGCTAGATCAGACCACCCAGTTTCACAGTGAGCTATGATGGGCGGGTGAAATAAACACAAACACCACTTGTTTTCTTTCTGTATAATTCTGATGCAGTCTGCTTTAGAATGTCCACTGATCATATCAAGAGTTTGGATGGTATTTCTCACACTAGTAAATACATTGTGACTGTGTTTGCACTGATCATAGAGCCTGACACTTTGCACTATTCATTAATCAGCCATAAACACAGTAGCAGTGTGAGCTGTCTTACCATAAAACAGGTGTTTCTCTTTCACCAGTTTCTGTACAAAACTATCACTTTATTAAAATCCAGGGCTCTGATAAGATTGCTAGATGCTAACACTTATGCACTCTGAGCTGAGACGGAGGTTTGCCTCTTGGGATATTGAACATTCTCCACCCATTACTTGTTCAGTTCATGATGTTTGTGGCACATAACTTCTCATGTTGATCTCCTCATAACCTCTCAGTCACTCTGCGCATCTCATGATGATCTCGCTCGAAAGCCTGTTTATATGAGATGCTGACAGGACAGCTGGTCCTGAGAACATAACAATTGAATGCCGGTTGGTGTGGTTTTAGTGGCACTTATGTAGCGCTGTTGATGGTTGTGAATTGGGGGAAACAGTCTATAACCATGCTAGGTTGTACTTAGGCACAGCAATGCCTTGAGCCAAATGCTAACATGCTCACAATGACAATTTAAACTTGCTGATTTTTAGCAGTTATATTATTTCCCATACTCATCATCTTAGTTTAGCATGTTAGTATGCTAACATTTGCTAATTAGCACTACACAAAGTACAGCTGAGGCAGTTTTGCGGGTATTTGGTCATAAACTAACCTGACATCGCCAGACCAATTTGACGTTATCAACGGCCAAAATGTCTCTGGACAATTGGATAGACCCAGAGCCATGGATAGACCTACAACCAATCAGAGCAATGACATGTGACTTAGCGCTGAGCGAATCCTGTCGGAAGTACGACAAACACATCTTTCTTAACAACAAAAGCTTTAAGTGCAATTGTTTGTTCTTAGAGAAAATATACCGTCCAGTTTGTTTAATACTGACGTGATAGCAGATTCAGAAAGTTCCATATCAGTGGCAGCCATCTTTGTTGTTTACGAAAATGCTCCTCTGTACAGTCATCGTATCAAACCCGCCCTATATTAGATAAACGGTTGTGATTGGCTCGGGCCAGGTCGGCTGGAAATCTGTCTGAATGGGAGGGGGACCAGACGCATCTGCCAGAGCAAATAAAACTCGTAGATTTGTCTGGTTCCCAGGCTAGTCATAAACCAAAGTATTGGACAAATTCAAATTCTGACCTGATGATGGCGCTCGATGAAAAGCCAGAGGACGACCAAATTTATTGCAGCTCATCCTGAGGGGAACATGAATGTCAGAACCAAATTTCATGGCAATCCGTCCATTAGACATTTCCCATAAAAGCGTCCTTAGGATTAATTGTCTGAGAACCATGATTGTTTTGAACAACATTTCATAGCAGTTAAACAAATGTTTGTAATAAATGTGTAATTGTCCGGAGTTGTTAGCTGCATCATGCTGAGAACTTAGTGTCTAAACATCTTCTGATATAAGTTTTAAAACTGCTTTCAGAAGTCTTAGCTTTTAACATCCTCTTGGATACACACACACACACACACACACACACACACACCCTCTAACATATATGCACACATGTATGCATGCCCTAACAGCAGGATGATCTAATGCTGCTTTAATCCTGTATCCACGGAGACCAATCTGTCCATCACCCTAGGGACAAGAAAAGATCAGCCAGCATCTGTTTTGCTGTACTCCCGTCTGTCTGTTTGTCCATCTATCCATGAGCCCGTCTGTTTGTGCATGTTGCAGTCTGTCAGGAGCCATTTTCATCAACTGCCAACTGAATTTTAAAATAACAACCCATGACATTTTTATATTAACAACTGTGCATTTTGCTAGTCATTGACTTTAATTGATACAATACAATCGTGCATCAGCTCTGACCTGACGAACAGCAAGTGATGTGTTTCACAGTGGAATGATTAGAAAGTGAACCAAACAATTCATGTGAGCACTGATAGCCACCAAGGCTGAAAAAACAAACGATATCACAGGCTAAACTCATATGATCTCTGGGTAATGCAGTGCAGACACACCACAACAATGAGCTTCTAACACAGGACATCATCAAAAAACCTCTATTTCTTAGATATCAGCTAATGTTGTATTTAATGCTGAAAATGTTTACTACAAATCATGTGCACTTTACAGGAATTTTCTGTCTACTGTTCCAGACATCCATTGGTTTCCATTCCTTTCAGTACAACATGTAGCCTCTTGAAAGTGGCTTGAGTTGCGCAATCACAGTAAAACTCACGTCTGTAAATTCATTTAAGTTCAAGTTACATCATATCTGTGAGGTAATGCAGTGCACAGTTTTCAAATCAATCTGTTCTTAAACTGCAGTACCATGCAAAAATTGCAAGTTCAAAGTTCAAAGAGTCTGCAAATAGGTTTTCATACCGTACAGGAATGTAATTGAAATAATTAATTAATTTAATTTTTTTTAGATTTAATCAACTCCAATCATCACACAATTTCCTGAAGCCCATGAGAAGATTACAAGAAGATAACTGAAGTTAAACATGAAAATTACCTAAATCTAAGTTGCAAGCTTTTTAAACCTGGGCCCTATTTTTTTTTTTTTTTTTTTACAAATTTTGGGGTCAAAATGACTAATACATATCATCAGTTTTGGAATTGGTCCAGTGGATCATGCATGCCTCCGCAGGCATCTGCGAACGGGCTGCAATGGCGCCCATGAAAAGTCCATCCACTAAAAGCTCTTCCACTAAAAGTCTGACAACATTATGGAAAGGATCCCTACAGAGACCGACCGTTTGTTAAAGAGTAAGATCAAATTCAGCTAGAACCCTCTCTCCCAGCATATTTAAAAAATGCAACAGGGGGAACAATATCTGCAGGAGGCAGACGTGGCTACGTAGTGTGGGTCAGGGGACACTGGTAAGAAGGTGTTAAAAAAATTTTATCGAAATTTCATGACATCTATGTCATCATTAGTCTGATGGGCTGATTTAAAACAGCAGATGGCGTGATGAGCAATTTTCAACCCATAAAATGCTGATTTGGTAAGAAATGTCAATATTAACAGCAGCATTGATGTGTTTCATCACAATACAGTCATATAATTTCGTTTACAGCTCAAAAAACATGTTTAAGTGTGCAGCACCTCTTTAAGTTGCTAATGTATTATCATTTTTTTCTCATCAACCCAGACACATGTAATCCATCACTCTCCTGCCTCATAGGTTGTTTCCCCAAAAGTCAGCGGAGGAATGAAGGAGATGAAGAATGAAGGCAGAGTGTTGGTGAATAAAGATGCTGGAGGCCCCTGCAGTCCTTAATGAATGTGTATGGGCCGTATGGGTGACTGTGCTCCACACTGGGACCATTTGATGCTGAGTTATGTCTGAGTGAGGGAGAAAGGAGCACAGTGAAATATGGAGAGGCAGCCAGAGGTGGGCTGAGAGAGGGACAAATGGAAAACAGACAGATAGAAAAAAGACAGATAGACAAACTGAGAGGCTAAGAGAATCTCTCTCACTGTCTATCTGACTCCATCACTCTCTATCTGTCTATCTCTCCATCTGTCTATCTATTTATATCACATCCCTCCATTAGTCTCTCCCTCTCATCCCTCACTTCCCTTGAACACACACCAACACGCACGCAAACATATACAGAGATTGAATGTGTGCAAATAACGTCTAACGTATGTGAAAGAAAGATACAAACCAAACATGTAGCTGGAGATCTGCGATGATTTCTTCACACTTAGTTCATACATTCTTTTTGTATATTTGTATGAACAGTTTGATAACATACTCTAAGGATTAGTGCATGTGTGTAATCATATATGAATCATTCATGAACTGTTTGTACATCAGTTGTGGATGCTTTATAGGGCAAAATTAAATGTACAGCTACATTATTGTGTGTTATAAACCATTTATTGAGTGTTAATATATTGTTTATGAATTCTTAAAGGTGGGGTAGGCAGTATTTTTTTGACGTCATTGGGCAAAAAATCCATAATAACCGTCCAGCATATTGTAATTCAAGTGGTCTGAGGGCAAACCTCTACTTCTGCCCCTCCTCTTGGCTCTGTTTTCAGGCTTCAGAAAATCTATCCCGTAACGGGAGACTTTGACCAATCACAGGTTATTTCTGAGAGTGGGTGTGTTCCTATTGGCTGAGCTACAAATGCAGATGTCACTTCAGATGGTGAAAGCCTGATTCATTGGCAGAAAGTCCTGCAACCTGTGATAAATTTCCAATACCGTCTTTGGCTACAATAGCGTATAGCACAAAATACATGTGTGAACACGTCCCGGCTCCACACGGCGCTTCGGGCTCATTATGTTCGATGCCATGGCGCTCGTGTCAACGTGGCAAAGAGGCATGATGACAAAAGTGTGTTTCTTTCATACGACGGCATATCAGGGCCATTGTAGGTAAAAGCTGTCATATTTCGCTGGACCCGCGTCATGCAGAAGTAGGTGTGATTTCATCTAAAGTGGGTTGGAAAAAGCCGACTGAAAATAGAGCTTGGTCCAGCTCGCCGTTTTGAAGAGAACTCACTCAACTCTCTTAACTAAATGAACTATTTGAACACCTGCTTGTGGGAGTAAGACTTGTGTTTGCAGGGAAGGGAAGTCCAATTTTAGAGTCAATCAACTCTATCTGATTTATGAAAATTATTTGTCAAATTCAGATTATCTCTCAGAGAACATCTGAGATAAGGTTTTTTCTTGTAAATGTACCACTTTAATCTCGGAAATTCTGAGCTTTTTCTTGGAATATCACCCCCTCCCCTGGCTCCGTAATTTCTTTTTGTTTTTGTTTTTTTTAAACAATGGCCCTAATACGATGTCGTACTCGTATATTCATCTTGGTTAAATGTTCTTTAATATTTAATGTAATATGTTGTGTGATGACCCTGCTGAAGGTCAAATTTGTTTTTTAAACTACAAGTATTGCTGGAGTTTTGAGCCCCAGTGAAGGATTTCAGTTTTCAGTTTGGCAACCTCTTCCAGTTTGACCTCCAAATAAAGTGGTTTAGATAATCTGAATGAACTGTCTTCTTTTTACTGATGTCGCCATGTTCCCACATCTCAGCAATCACTTTTGTGAGTACAAAATTTCCAAAGCTGATAAAAAAAATGGTCGACACAGCTAAGAATATAAAACCCCAAATCAAACCTGACCGTGAGATGCAGGTTGAGCTTCGGAAAAAGCTAATAAATGGACTTGA
Organism: Maccullochella peelii; assembly: GCA_002120245.1. Taxonomy (NCBI): domain Eukaryota; kingdom Metazoa; phylum Chordata; class Actinopteri; order Centrarchiformes; family Percichthyidae; genus Maccullochella; species Maccullochella peelii. The sequence goes on along the minus strand of LKNJ01006092.1, from coordinate 8,483 downwards.
GTAAAGATTATGTTGTCAAAAAAGACAAGTTGTAATAAACTGTAGCTGTCCTTTAAAATTCCATTGAGTGGAGGCCAAGCTGATTGAGCATTTTTGATTTGTTTGACACCAGACTTATTTCCCTGCAAATATTTCAAGTAGAAAAATTATTTATAAAGTTGCAAATTAAAATGACAAGAATATGCACAATATAGGAATAAAGGCAGCATTCACATGCTGTATCTACTTGAATTTTTCTCACCTGCTTCTAAAGTGTGACAGCTTTGTAACATGACCAGTGGGTGCACAGTAAAACGAATAGGTTTGCACAGTGTGTCACAGCCTGGTGTAATGTGGACAATGACTGCACATACAGCATATCAGTACAGTATATCCAATAGATAATGTTGTGTTTGTTTCTTTGTGCTTTACCACCTTCATTTTTGACTGATGTTCAATTCTAGTGACTTTTAGGAGAAAATTAACTGTAAATAGAAATAGAGATTAAATGGGGTTTTTTAACCTCAGCCCTGATTAGTGTCTGCAGGTATTCCTTTCAGGATGCATACAGCCCCAACAACCTTCACCAGTAAGGTAGGGAAGCCTGTATATAGCCTGAGAGGCAAAAACCCAGGGCAAGAGGTCAGCAAAGCGCATTGTTTTGAGTGCACAGTAATAGCTGAAGGCAACTCAGACAAGCATATTGACATTTTTGTCAACTCTTCTCTTATCAGGACTATGGTGGCTGGACAGTAAGAGGACAATGCAGGAGCCGGCTACAGTGGTCTGGTAAGATAGGGTTAGGGTTAGTTCTTTCTAACTCCATACGCCTATTTATTTATTTATAGATTTTTTTTTCATTTTCAAACTTGTAGGCTAGTCTTCAGCCATCACTTGAGGACATTTATCAGACTTCACACAACGCCCTCTGGAGACACAAAAGGCTTTATACAGCTTTTTCACAGATGCTGTAGAACTCCCCAAGACCTGGAAACAGACTTTGATGTGTAAAATCGGTGGAGTTCCCCTTTAAAGTTGGCTTAAGGCAACTGTTGTCAGAGCAAGTCCTTAGAAAAACTTTTTGGGTAATACACATATTTGATTTCTTTCTAAGAGTGAGATGAGAAGACTGATATCAATCTCATGTTTGGGTGCTAAGCACAGAGCTGGAGTCAGGACACGGTTAGCCTAGCTTAGCATAAAGACTGGAAACAGGTGGAAACAGCTAGTCTGGCTCTGTCTAAATTTCACAAATACCTACCAAACCTACCAAAAGCTCACTAATTAACCCTCTTAAAGAAACGCCTGGACATAGTTTTATATTTTTGCCAATTCTGAGCTTATTATTTCAGTCAGTATCAAGTGTTTCAGGGGAACCCACCCTGTCTTTCTGGTGTCAAGTCACCATCACGCATTACCTTTGTGTGAGCATACCATATTTGACATTTAAAAAAAAAAACTCCATAGTCAAGCTGGGAATCTTAGTTTTTCAATGAAAAGTTTTTTGTTTAGGTGTGTTGGAACTCCATGTGAAGCTTGGTGCAAATACATCTTTTGCTCAGTGAGTTACAGCCATTTATTGGATATTGTCCTGGGCGTTAAATACATTTTGGTGCTGTCTTTATATTTTGGTCAATATCACCTCTGAGAGTAAATATCAAAGTTTTGTACTGTATATCATTGGAAAATAGACAATCTGTCGTCATATTTTCATCACAGATGCGCAAATTTCCACTCAAGTGAGCCAGCAAGCTTTTGTTTATGTATCACGTGATCGCACACACCGTAAATCGGCCGATTGTTGTAAATGCACCATTCAAATTGCGTCGGAAAGCTGAGAATCTCACTGTTCAGACACAATTTGAAGCTTGTCTCTTTCATAAATGGTTCCAAAGTTATTTATTGTTTTGTAGAACGTGTCTAGTGTAGCATCGATGCTACACTTGGTTCTAAAGGCTTAACAACACATTGTTTGTTTAATATGTTCACAAATAGAAATGTGGAACTGACAAGTTGTAGTTTTAGTGGGAGATACGTGGATACGGAGATAAGTGTTTCTTGACGAATGAGTGTATTCATCCACCCAGTACTTCCGTGCAGTGTCTCCAACTATAGTGCGAGTTGCCAGACACAGTCAGTGAGCACAGGTTTTGGTTTTATTCTCTGTACAGGCACAATGGTATCAAACCTGACAACCTTACTATGACGACAAAACTTCAGGAACCTGTCCCTTCACCTGACTGTTGTTCCAGCACATAACTCCCCCTAAAACAACAAATTGCTCTTGTTCTATTTTCATTTGCGTACAGATTAGACAAATAAGATACAACATGCTAATTAGTGAGCTGTAAAAGTGTTTATGAGTGTATTTCTGAAGCCAAATTATTTACCCTGCTTCCTGTTTATGCTAAGCTGGACTCATTTGGGTGAACCGACCCTTTAAAAACTAAAAACACCAGTGAGCTGGTAGGAAATGTTGGTATATGTAGGCTCTGTTGGGCTCTATAATAACATCAGGGAGTAACACTGTGTGATGATCCGTAGTGCGCTGATAACAGGCGGAGCGGCCCTCCCTTTTCGTCAGCGTGGGAATATGATTGTATTGTAATATTCCTGCCGAGTTATCCGCCACACCGGTGCTTTTCATTGCACCTAAATTGTTGTCCTGTGTGTTAATGGCTGCCTCCCACTGTTTACTGGCAGGCTCTATGGTGACAGTTCACACACATGCTACAATCTCTTTCTCTTACACTCATACACACACAAGCACACGCCAATAGATTTGTGCTAATGCAGACACTGCTGCAGACAGCGGCAGTGCATTAGCAGCGGTAGTTATTAGCATATAAATGTGTTCCTGTGTGAGTGTATTGTGTGGTGGTTGTGTGTGGAGAATGTGGCTAAACTCCTGCAGACTTAATATGCACGTCAGGCAGACTGGGAGATGATAGTGTTCTTTGTAAATGTTGTGCCAGTTGCAGATCAATCAGTGAGATACCACACCAGCCCGCCCTATATGTATCTGTCTACCTCGCTTTACCCTCTCTCTCTCTGTCTCTGTACTTGACATTAATTAAACGTAAACCACCGGCCATCTGCCGCCACTTAAGGCAACTGACCTCCTGACCTGGAGACTTGGCACGCCACTGCAACCCTTATATGCGTGTTATGCTCCTACACACGCATTTGTGTTACCATCCCTGCGAGGTCTGTCCGTTTCTGGTTTTCAAATAACCCAAAATATGATTTTGACCAACGTGTGTTAGTCAGCATTTCTGTCATCTGTCACCAACTATGCACAGTTTGCTAAACTGAGCACAGGAGAAGCAAGGCTTTAGGAATATGCATCTTTTTAAGTAAAGGAATGCAGTATTCACTCGTCATACCAGCTAAACGACTTATAAATAATGTCAGAAAAACTGTATAACAAAATTCCATATGTTGCACTTAATAGACTGAAAATGAGAAAGTCACAGCATGTTAGCCACTGTACCATTCATGTTTGGTACAGTTATATCTCAAAATGCTTCCACTGGCCTATACTTTATCCTTATGATTAACAATCAAATAGGACTAATTCACACCCTGCTATGAGTGGTTTATTGTCAAGTCAAGTTAAGCACATTTTTATTTATATAGCCCAACAAATCACACATTTGCCTCAAGGGGCTTTACAATCTGTACAGCAGTCTAGTATATGCAGCATTTAGGACGTATGCCATAGTGATTGCTACTTTTCTGTCACTGATACTTAATCTGCACTTTCATTTATTATATTACCTAAAAACTAAATAAGTCACCCTGCCCTTATATTCTGAAGGTCAGAGGTCTATACTGTGACACCATGAATGCACATGCGCATGCCCTGCACACAGATTACTAAACTGAAGATACAGTTTATTAATCCATATACTCAGTTGAGCAATTGTTTGTGAATTTTACAAACAAAATGCTAAGAGTAATATATTAGTATGCTAAATGCTACATGCTAAATGTCAGCTTGTTAACTTGTAATAGTATCCCTGTCGTGCTAACTGTTAAAGCTAATAAAGCTGAGTGTGTACAGATGAGAAATCCTTTGACGTAGCTGAGCAACATGAAGTTTCTGGCAGCAGCTTCAGGCCAAACTTTAGTTTTGTTACCACACTAGTGTAAGGCTACACAATCAGCAAAACAGCATCCAGCAATGTGTTTTTCTGTTTGTGGAGTCAAACGTTTACATGGAGCCTTTTAATCCACCAACAATATGATGAAGACCTGAATCAGAAAAAAAAAGTTAGTATTTCCACAAAACTAAACAGAACCCTTATCAAAGACAGGGCTGGTAAAAACCTTTGAAAATACAACCAGAAAATGAAAATGTGTCATGTAAATACTCTTTCTGAGCATGCTCAACCACTAACGTTCAATGAAAGAAGACCCACCACTCTCTCTCTCGTTCACTGTTGTGACTGCATTGTCTCTCAGGAAACCATCTTGGAATGGTTTCAGAGATAAACAGAAGTCTCAGCTTCTGTTCAAAACCTGCAGCAGCAGCAGCAGCAGTATATTGTAATCAAACTGTTGCTTCAACAGAAAATTCTGGTGCTAAACACTCCTCACAGCTAGATGTTTATTTTCCCAAAGTTTGCTATTGGTTTAGAGCTAGAATGTTATAAATGTGCTTTTTTAATTACTGGCTGTGGAGCAGGGAGTGATCCAGATCCACTTCCTATTTAATCCCTGGGCTGGATTGAATTCGAGGTTTTCCCTTTTAGGTGTCCACCACTTTTCCTTAAACCATTACACCAAGATTGACCTAAGGAGGTGATGACCAAACACACCCACGCAGTTTTATGTAACATGGTGAACATCAAGTATAGAGCACATATAGCAGCTGTCTCACACACACACACACACACACACACACATAAATGTTCCCTAGCACATGACAGTTGGCCGGGGTGAGAATATGAACCAAAGGTCAAGTTAGAGAACACACAGCACACAGCCTGTCTGGAGCCTCTATCTGTCCATATGTGTCAGTGAGAGTGGACTCATTACACACATTCACATTAATCACAGAAAGAGAACTGACCTATAAGAGGGAGAAAAAAACAACAACTGGTCAACATGACTTACACGACACGCATTGGGCCAGAAATGAGCCAACATTTTTATTTTTATTTTTTATTCATTCATTCAGTTATACAAGTACTTTAAATTGTTCAAATCATTCTGAGAAGAGGATGAGTCCCTTTAAAGACCAACTTGCAGGTTGAATTTGATCATTTGGAAAGTTAATGCAGGCTTTAATATGTTTTAAGACTTAAGGGCAGAAACTCGGAGGAAAAAGTAGGCGTTTTCAGCAATGCTCTTAAAAATGCCTTTTTTTTCACCCAGACCGCGGCAAATTACGTCACATAAGGGAGCCGGTTTCACAAGACTTTTACTTTGGTGAGGTAAAGTGGTGAATGTTTCTACATTCGGTGGTGGTGTATGTGCTTTATGTGTTGTTGTTGCTTTTGATTGCCAAAGTAATCTTAACTCAAGGTCCATGTACTAGCTCCTTTTCTAGCTTATCTCATTCTCATACCTCATCTCATGTTATTCATCAGCAAATTGAGTTGTAGGCCCGGTTGTCATGGTGTTGAACAGAGTGGCCTGGATGTCTGTTATCAAAACCAAGGTCAAAACCACTGGGAAGAGGAAGACTTATACTCGATATATTCCACACTTGTAAACATATTATTGACAATATTTCTCGATTTAGCTTTAGATTTTGCCATTCTTTGAAATTATACTAGTGGCTGTCTATTCCTCCAAATAGTGCAGGCAAAGAGAACCAGAGGGAAAAAATCGTGGAGGATTGCATTTTGGTTTATCACAGAATCACATTCTTTAAATGGGAAAGTTGACATCTCAAGAACTCCAGACTCCTGATTTCCATGTCTTACTTTTTGAGTTTGCTGTATGGAAGTCCTTTTATTACCACGGCACACTGTGGCAGACATAAACACAGGTCCATAATGTAGATAATTACCTGTACAAGCCAAACATAATGTTGAAATAATAAAGAAGTGCTTTGTCTCTCTCATCCCTCTTCAAGACAGCGCTGGCGCTATCTGCTGTAGGAATTTGTCTGACTTGCCGCACCCTGAGAAAAGCGCATCGCATGATAACGCCAAATTCAAAAGATTTCCTCTACCTGATTTGTTCAAAGCCGCGTCACATATTTCAGCAGGTGATAGGTTTCTCTACTCTTTCTCTTTCTGTGGAACGGGGCGACAGGCTTGGATGAATAAAACAGTGAATCAGACCCTGTTTGTCTATTGTTGAAATGAAAGGCTCACAGAACAAGGGTTCTCTACTTTATTATTTCCACAATGGAGAGACAGAGTGTCTTCATGTTGTGGCGGAACAATGGAAGCTTTTCATGTGATGTGCGGTAGAGGAGCTGCTTTTCATGCTTCCCCATATAACAAGGCTGCATTTACCTTGCAAATAGGCTACAGCGGCTTTCTTGTCCTTTAGGTCTTCTGCTTTCAATTCACCAACACATCTAAAGACTTTCCCTGTGTGCGTGTGTGTGTGTGTGTGTGTGTGCCCCTGGCTGAATCTATTCTATCTGTGTTAGTGGGTGCATATGTGAATGTGTGTGTGTGTGTATGTGTGTGTGTGTGTGTGTGTGTGTACTGAGCCTCTTTCTAGCTGCCAGAATGCTTGGCCTCATTCTCAAAGCAAGCCACCATATGTTGATTGGTCTTGAGAAAGCAGGGAGAGAAAGACTTCAATCGGGTAATTGCTCGGCCGTTTGTGCATTCATTTTCCTTTCAATGACAAAAAGTTGACCCAGCTGAAACCTGCGCAAGTCATTTTGCCAGCGTCGTGCAGAAATAAACTTTGCGTCTGACAGGGAGATAGATGCCCTCAGCCTGGTTTCACACATAGATAAAGGAAACAGGAGGGGGCATTTAGTGGGCTTCATATTATCATGTTCAGAAATATGTTTCTGTGTGTGTCTATATACAGCACAGTATGGCTATAAAGTAATGATGCATCTGTGTGGGCCCCAGGAGAGGCTCCACAAGTGTGTAATATGTTGTGGTCCACGAAAGACGCTCAGCAGGACAAACACACTGATGATCAGACAGCACAGACTGAGGCTTCTGTTTGCACTTCTTGAGTTGTTTTCCATTCTCCACCTATAGCTTTTATTCTACTTTTTTTGTTTTGCTATTTTGAGATTTAGGTCCTTATTTGGGTTTAGATTGACTTCATAGTGTGTTGGAAATTATTTCTAAATGGGTAATGCATCATTAGCATACACTATGCTTCATTAGGGGTTTGAATTGTTTACATCTAATTAGAGAGAGTTTATATCCTTATTGTTGAGGTTCAAAGTTCATTATCTTGACCTTGGAAATAGCATCGTCATATCACATCATCTAATATGATCGAAAGCTCCGCACAGCTAATAAATGGACCTAGAGTTGAGAAACAAGAGTTTTAAGCCAACATGGGCAAGAAGTCCTTAAAGTGCACAGAAAAAATGGAAATTTGAACTTTAAAAAAATAGGTTTATAGGTTTATTAATAACCAATTGTAAGATAGTTATTTAGTGGTGTGTTATACGTTGTATACTGTACTTATTTAAGTATTTATTAAATGATAAAACAACTGATAGTAATATTGCTCTTTTATGTGTAGTCCATGATGAGCTGTCTAGTTATCAGAAATGCACAACATCAAGGTTGATTACCCTTGGCAAAGTGCATTATCTTTTAATAACCAAAAGTTGTGGGAGTGCATTACCTATATATACAACAGACTCGTCAAGTAGGAAAAGCTTAAACTAGCAGCTATGAGGATTGAATGAGTACACTGATGAGGATACTGTTTTATAGAAGTGCAGTTGTCTGATTAATACATACCATCTTTCTAATCAGAATGCAACATATGACCAGGGATATAACTGGATACATTTGGACAAAATGAGGACTTTTATGAAAGGAGATAATCCACTGCTTAACAATAAACCCACATATTTGTTGAGAAGCTGAGATATGTGTTTAAGTTCTGTCCTGAATACACAAACAGCATGGTTGGAAAGAAAAATACATTCACTTGAGTGTGAGGCCAGTGGAAGTAGAAGTGCTTAAGTACTCTGGAATTCTTTGTTTTGCAGTTGCATTAACTGGGCAATTCAACAGGATGTACAGACAGAGACAAAAGAGTGGGGACGTACAGTAATATATACAGTAGGCAGTACACTGTTGTACTGTATATACACTAGATAAAACAAACAGCCTTTAGTATATAATAAAGTGTGGTCAGCAGGCAATAAGAATAGACTGAGCTGCAGACCTTGGTGCTCACTGGTGGAGTGCATTGGTACCGAAGAGCAGATAGTACATTAACAATAAACTGTAGGAATAAGGGCCTCACACCGGGGCACCAAAATAATGTAGGGGAAACACGTTAAAGTTATATTATCAAATGCGGGGAACCAAAATAACTGTAGC
>LKNJ01006091.1:0-19311 GCA_002120245.1 Maccullochella peelii | reverse complement strand
ATACTTTTCAAGGGTCTTAATTTTTGTTAAACTGATTTAATACCTTTTAATACTTTTTAAGACCCCGCGGATAACCTGTATAACTCCCTCTTGTAGCAATATGTTGAACACTAGAAGTCCAATAGACTGATACAGTTGTAAATGGAGGACTACTATTATAAAAATCAAAGTAGCATGACGTGACATTAATCATCCTAGAGTACATAATTCAGAAGAAACTAGTGTTTGCTTGTTGCAGATTTCTGGAAGCAGTATATAAGCTGATATCAATGTGGTGCTGCTCACAGGAAGATGTTTTAATTGATGTCAAAATTTCTTTGTTTAATTAGTTCACCAGTTTAAATGCCTAGTTTATTTGATTGATATTCTTTTAAGATTTAGGGTTTTTTTGCCCTTGTGTGCAAGCAGATTCCAGTATAGGACATTGGTAGGCAAAAAGCCCCCCTGGGCCAAATCCGGCCATGCGTTATCCACAAGGAAACCTGAAAAAAAAGTCTATTTTCTTCTGTTTTACACGTGTAACTACCATAATTATGTGTTGAGCGCTGCCAAAACATGGGTGACCTACACGCAATACTGTGACTGAACGCATTTTGTGTAACACAGAAGGAGGACTGAAGCTGCTGCTCCTTTGCTAACGTGCTGCTCGCACCACACTTCCTGTGTAGGCATCAAAACTTTACATTTTTCACGTCATCTGTATTCACTTCAGTTTTATTTATATAGCGCCAAACCATAACAAAGTTATCTCAGGGCACTTTTCATATAGAGCAGATCTAGACCGTACTCTTTATATTTACAGAGAGCCAACAATTCCCACCATGAGCAAGCACTATGCAACAGTGGCAAGAAAAAACTCCCTTTTATCTGTAGATAATGTAAATGCAAGGCTCATGTAAAGCCCAAATATGACCTCATAACATAATACTGCAGCCCCATGAGAAGTTCAATCAATATATCAATACATTTTATTCTTAAATGAATCAAAAGAAATCAACAAACATTGAAGATGTATAGGCCTGCGTTTCCACAGATCCTGAACCCCAATGAACAATGCTGAAAAAACTGGCCCATGGTCGAAGGTAATTGCTAACCCCTGGTATAAGGCTTGCTTGCTAATGCCTCTCTTTCATGACTCCTGGAGTCACTGTGGATCATGGGTACATATCTGACCAAGTAACAAATACACTGATCACTGTGCTAGTGGTTTCACTGGGCTGTCATCTCAAGTAGCTTTTATGGCAGGAAGCTCACACAACAGGACACTCTGGCCTAGGTACTCACTTGTGCTCCATCTTCTTACCTCATGGTTTTAAAATGAAATGTATGTCATACTGTGAGTCCCTCTTTTTTACTGTAGAGAATAGTAATGCACAGCTCAAAAAAGCTCAACCAAATAGAAACAATCCTCACCCTCTGTCTTAATCTTGAGAGCAGTGCGGACCAGAGCAAACAAGGTGGCATTAAACATGACAGTTCCATCACTGTTCAGGGGCATGTTCATCGCCACCAGACGCTGCAACAGAATTCGAAGTACAGATTAACAAGGATGCATCAAATGTGAAATTACTACTATGAAAGCTATGAATTCATATGTCAAAGATGTACAAAAGCTTTCATGTATTTTTGTCACCCTCAACATTCACCACAACAGTGGTCATGCATTTCTCTACTTCTGTATACATGTGAGAGTTGTGGAAACCCACCTTACAGGCCACTCTGTGAGGGCAGAGCTTGCCGAAGCCCAGCGGAGGCTGGATCCTCCTCAGCAGAGTCACCACATCAAGGTGCTTAATCCTGCCCCTGAATACAAGATACATTCAAACAAAAGGCATTTTACCACTGAGCACAATCTACACTACCACCACATAGGCATAATCAGTTAGTGCACTTCAGAGATCTGTCACAAAACAATCATCATCCCATGTGTACTGACACAAATATTTCTTAGCAGTAGTATACATTTTGGTGATAGTTCTCTCCAAAATGGGTCCTGAGTACTCACTTGGCTTCAGGGTCGTATTCAGACCAGATCCTTTTAAACTCATCCAGGTGATGCGGCCCAAGAATGGACCAATCACGGGTCAGATAGTCAAAGTTGTCCATGATGACAGCTACAAATAGGTTGATGATCTGAAACCAAGACAAGCCACACTTTATTGCATTTTTGGTCATATTTCATTGTATTTATCTAACGGAGTCATATATAATTTCTTGTAATAATTACACAAAATCTGTCTGGTTAGTTTGTTTTTGACTTGGAGGACCTCCAAACTCATTTCTTTTTCTGTGGTCCCCACTATAAATTCCTTTTGCCACTTCCCCTCTCGTACACTTTCCCTGTGGGAAAGTTCGGTGTCATTTGATTTGGCCCATTTACTATCCTGATCCATCCCATTATTTCTTGTATATTTATTTTTGTTTCGTACAATGTTATAATGTCCGTCCCAACCTGCCAAAATATTGATTTCAACAAATTGGAACTTAAAAATAGTTTTAAGTAAAAAAAGTAATGTTTTAAGTGTGATTGCCGCTAGCTTAAAGTCGCGGCTAACTAAGCTAACTTCCATTTTGCGTATTCATTTTATTTGTGTAGAAGCTGGAGCGGGCTGTATAATTGACATGGACGTTCTGTTTCCCTGTTGTTTATCAGAATAAATGGAGTTTAAACATAACGAGATCTCGGTGTCACAGTGTCTTTGCTTGTTGAACTTGCATACTCAAGTCTGTGCTCAAACATTACTGGCACTGAACACAGTGAAATGTCTGAAGATTACCAGGAAAGCACAAAGCATGTAGAAGCTGATGAAGTAGATGATGGCGAAGCCGCTGCCGCAGGTTCTCTCCTCTCCGGGGTTGTAGTCCGACTCTGAATCACACAGCTTCCCTGGCAGACAGGCCAGCATGATCTCCTGCCAGGCCTCACCTGTGGCACACCTACCATAGAACAAAAAACAACATTAACACAGGAGCAGAGTGACCGAATGTATTAATGCATGTATGATGAACTATAATTGCTTGTAACCAACAATTTAAGCTACACAAACACCTGAAGAGCATCAGGACAGCTTGAGGAAAGGTTTGAAAGTTGTTGTTGCGGTTGATTTGTGTTCCGTCCACCATGGCTATTTTCCCAAACACCTAAAAGCAGACAAAGAAATATCATCGGAAAAAAATCAGCCAGCCTGCTCTCAAATTCTGGACAAGACAAAAATTAAAATGATGATTATGAAATTCGGTGTTACACGATGAAAAGTCACTGAAGGCAACACATATCCTGCAGGGTGTCTAACAGGTTCCTGTCATATTCTGGTTTTGATTTTCAGCAATATAGACCATATTACCTGCATTCCAATTACAGCATAGATGAAGAACAGCATGGCTATTAGGAGTGCAACATAGGGAAGAGCCTGGGTGGGAAAAAGAGAGAAAAGAGTGACAGTCTCTCCTTAGTATGCAGATTATATGTAAATCACGCTCTCCTTGCCCCCTCCTCTCCATGCCAAAACGGTGACAGAAAGTTGAAACTGAAAACTAAAACTGAAACTGAAAAAGTGACATGAAGAAAAAATAATAAGATTGTCATTGAAAAACATTCAGAATTTAAAAAAAAAAAAAAGTCAAAATAACATCATTTTTAGTGATCGTGTTTTGTTTTTCAGTGAAACTTTTTTCAGTGCCAATACAAGTGTTTCAATGCATACGTTTTCTTTTTCAGTTCAGGTTTTGTTTTCAATGCCAAATTCTATTTTCAATGCCAATCTTCAGTGTTACTGTCCTGGCTCCATAACCTCCCACCTTAAACCTAACATGCCAAGTGTAATGTCTTATCTTATTGGTTTATAGCATTGCAGATTAAACAAGGATGTTTATTGGCTGCATATGTTACAGTCTCACCTGGAAGGACTTAATGAAGGTCCACAGCAGAGTCCTGATGCCCTCCCCCCTGCTCAGCAGTTTGACCAATCGCATCACTCTGAACAGGCGGAAGAAGGTAATTGAGATGCGAGCACTGTCCTCCGTGTTCTGAAGTGGAGGACATGGAGAGTGATTAGGGGATACAGAAAAAACAGAAGGTGTAACGTCCAAACACAGACACTGATAAAGCTCGGTACTACTCATTCATTCATGCAGACAGTCATACATGTATTCCTTCAATCATCATGTATGAGTTATATGAGCTGAGAAGCACGTAAAAGTGGATGAAAATTGTTATGAATAAATCTTCCCATTTATGATCTTTCTGCATCTTTGCAATGGCAACAATGAATGTGCATGCAGAGCAACCATGTCTTAAACACCATGCCATGAACAGACCTGGAGAACTTACACATACAGTATATTTAACTCTGGATGACTGATTCAAAACAGGCAAAACAGAATCTGCAGTCCAAAGACAAACAAACCCAAAAGACAAACTGTAACTGACTTTTTCCAACTGATACAAACATCAAAATAGATATTTACTGCCATGTTACAGTACAATCACACAAGACCCTTGACAAGAAATGTAAACTCAAAACAGTGCACACTGACTATACAATGTTGATAATCTGATTGTAAGCTATTTTGAAATGAAGAAATGAGACAAAAGACCATACAGTTTTATCCATTGCTCTGTGTCATGCCATGCACCCAGACAGGACAAGGTCTCAACAAAAAAAAGTCAGCTGAACCATGAAACTGGAACTAAAATGCAAAATGCAACAAACCAGGTGGAATCAAAACAGGACTTTGACAAACACAGAGTGAATAAGTCAGACCGGAAGTTTTCAAATGGCAGAAAGCATCTCAATCAGTGAGCGACAGAGAGTGACAACAAAAGATCTTGACGCTTTGACTTTTGGATGATCACAGTAGGGTGAGGGGCTTTAATAAAAAAAGCAGGGGCTTCTTCTTACCCCTGGCTCCACTATCACCTTGACGACAGGAATGGCTGCCGACTTGAAACCAAAAGCCTAAGGTTAATCCGAGTTACACAAACCAGCTGTGCAACACCAAACCGTTCATGAGTCAGTGCTGTTGCAAACATCACATATCACCATTATCTTTGATATATTCTACATGTAATTACATTAAAAAAGATTCTCAGAAGCACCTTCACTTAAAAACAACACAGCATTGCAATTTATACCACAAACAAGAACATCATCATCATCGTAAAGCCTGTCATGCAAAAGCTTTACCACATATTCTCAGCTGTAACACCAGACAAGAGATGCAAGTATTCAATCCTGAAGGAAAATTTGCACTTCATCAAAATAAGGACAAAGCACTAATACACCTTCTTAAAGGAAAATGCTTATATTGTTTGTTTTGTTTTACTCTCTACATACAATTTTCCCAACTACATTTTACATTTCACCTAATGATTTGGAATTCATGCTGGATATAATTACATATTTAAAACACTCGTGTTTTCCATTGTTTTTAAATTATATGACCTTTCAATATCAAGTCTGATTTAAATTAACTGGAGTCCTGGCTAACATTGACATCCTAAAAAAAAAGATATTTATGATATTTAAGATATATATTTAACTAAAAAAGTTTGCAAGGATTGAGGGGGTTTTTTCGATTTTTTTCTGGCAGAGACACAAATTTCTTCCGGATGACAGCTATTGTAGCTTTCTTTCCCTTTCTTTCAATGACACCAGAACGTGCTATTCTTAACCAACTGTCTCCTTAATGAGGAACCTGGGAGTGACCCTGGAGGACACACTGTCGTTCTCGACAAACATCGCAACAGTAGCCTGCTCCTGCCGATTCTTCCTTTACAGCATCTGGACGACTTAGTAGCCCAGGTGCTCATCCTGGTGCTTGTCATCTCCCTCCTGGACTACTGCAACTGCCTCTTTGCTGGAGCCCCTGTAAGTACCTGCCTTCAGCAAGTACTGACTAGCACTTAGGGTATATTTACCTGTTAACTCACACAGGTAATATCCAGGCTTTCTGTGTACAATACCTATTTTGTACATTACAGCATATGCTAGAGTCAGTCAATGATGGGGTACCATGCGTTCTTTAATTCAAACATTCACTCAAAACAAGAGACTGGCAGGACAGGCAAACATCTTCATATGGACAAGCCTGCAGAAAGCATGTAGTCAGTGTTAACAGCAGCTGCAAACCAGGACACAGAGTGGCCTTGAAGTAGCAGTACAGCAGATTCAAAGAAGAAACAAGCGAAACTATTTTAAATGATAACTGAGCTGCATTCAAACACAACATGTTCCTAATAACAGTTTAGAGGCATTTATTGTATCAATTAATTGTAAGAAAAAATGTAAACAAAATAAATTAGCAATAAATTCAAATACTGTACATCTGGTGTATGTTCCCAACCTGTAGCTTGCACCAGAGGGGATTGACTAATTACAGCGCCATTAAACATCATGACACATGTGAAAGTCTCCCTTCACTTTGATTCTTTATTTCTGTTCAAAGAATTATTGAATGCGGAGGGGAGTGTCAGTATAGAGCTTTTAAACTCAAATTTATATTTAAAAGTCATCACAATTTTACTGTATCATTAAACTGTGGTTTTATGTTGGGTTGCTTTAGTTGCTGGGGGTGTGAAGAACATTCATTTATGCATGACAAAGAAAGTTGATCTTGAATGCAACCCTGATGCTAGAGCAAGGCCCTCTGGCTGGGAGAGTCACAGTAAGATAGGTGCTTATGTGTGATAAATGACTACTTACATTGATCTCAGTGATGGCAATGTCAACCACGCTACCCACAACAATTAAGGCATCAAACGTGTTCCATGCATCAGCAAAATAGTTCTGCAAGCACAAGCAACAGAGACACACAGAAAAAAAGAAAAAGAGAGACAACAGAGCAAGAAAAAAGGAAGAAGAGGTAAAACAGAGAAATAAAAAGAGAGATAGAAAGAGGAGAACATCAAAAAGGTGCGATTTGATAAAAGAGAGGGAGGTTGAAAGTCAAATCCTTCCTGCCACTGAGTCTGTGAGGGTACTAACTTGTTTAATCTATAGAAATATTCATTTGAAAATGTATCTAATGTATATTATAAATTAACCGTCTGTCAATCTTCCATTTCAAAAGTAATTTTTTACTCTCACTGGTGGCAGGCTGAAAGAAATGGCCATGATAGACTTAAAACTAAACAATTTAACAAGATCTAATCAGTATGGAGCAGTGGCTTAATGTAGCCTAATGCATATGTTCGCATTTAACACTGTCTAGTTGTAGATGCAGGTAGCTAATGGAAATGTTTCCTGCCCATCAGCATGTATTTGGTCTATTGTGCTCATCAAGTCCACAACAGATTCATCAGACTTGCTTCATGAGCAGAAATTGACTCAAGCCAACCTAAAAACATAATACAAAATTAAGACAGGAAGAAAGGGAAGGAGGAAAGATGTGAAAGCAGGAAAAAAAAGGAGTGGCCGCAGCAGTGGGACAGCAGGGACAGCAGGAAGAGGGAATGACAGAGTTGTACATACTGACGTCTTTCTACCTGGCTAAGTATGATGTCGACTACACTGCCAATCACCACCAGAGCATCGAAGACGTTCCAGGCGTCCCCGACATAGCCCTGAATATGGCAGCATGCACAGCCAGCAGGAGAGAGGGAGGAGGGAGGGAGGAGGGGGGAGGGAGGGAGCAGGAAAGTATAAGTGGTGAAGAGGTTAGGATGATGAGTAATGGCGGGTGACAATAAGGAATAAATGGAAGAGGAGTCACTACCAGTGGGCAAAGAGCCCAAGAGGGGAGGTAAGAGGGACAGGAAGAGTGTATGGGGGCTGGGTTATAAAACGAAAAGGGGTGTGCTTACAGATAAAAACTCAAAAACATGAACCTTTATAGGGATAAAATATAAAGGGAGATTTAAAAGGAAAAACTCTAAACAAAATTATTTAAGGAACCTGCTGGTAGTTGCATATATTTGCATATAATTTGAGAGGAGTGGAGAGGAGGAGACTTACTCTGGGTTTGAAGGCGATGAGCTTGAGGATCATCTCCACAGTGAAAACCCCAGTGAAGACCATGTTGAGGATGTCCATGGCATAGTTAAACAGATGAGACTGACCATGGTGCTGGAAAGAGACCGGCAGACAGACTGATCAGAGATATAAAACAAACATTTATTAATAATACATGTACTGTATTTTAAGTGTATCTGCATCTAGTAGCCATACACTGTACATTCTATTAGGTAGAGGGTGAGTCCTCTTAAACTCAGTTTTACCCATTTTGCAGCATATAGAGGCAGTAACCCAGCTCTTTAGGCTGCAATAAATTATTACAAACAAAATGATGTATACTACATGGAGATTAGACCTTGTAAGTGAAAAACATATTAGTGGTTATATTATGATGGTTGCTGAGGAAAACATTTATTCATTTTATAAGACATGGAAGTTATATAACTTTAACTGCGCGCAGCATCGAGGAAATTTAAACAAAATCATATTTTACATTTCCAGACGTATGCAGTAATCATTGAAGACGGTAGGTGTCAGTTTTACCTAAAGGGCTGAATGAAGAGCACTTACCTGAATGGCCAGACACAGGGTGTTGAGGATGATTAGGACAAACATGACGTACTCAAAGCCAGTAGAGTTGACCACATACCAGAACTTGTACTGGTACGGGTTTTTGGGGATGTAGCGCCGCAGTGGACGAGCTTTAAGAGCATATTCCACACACTGACGCTGCAGCGGTGGTGAGGGTAGGTGGAGGCAAATAGAGAAACAGACAGACAAACAGACTTATGAACAAGTGTGACATGAATTCTTCTGTAAAAGATGCAGGCACTCTTTGCACCAATCAGCAATAAGATACAGATGTTTCATGAGATTTGAGCACAAATGGACTGCAGCATTTAATTTATCAATTTCTAATACGGCAGTCTTAACCTTTGAAAGCAGAAAAGTAAAAATTCTGAAAAAATGCATCATTATTTAGGCAGATCCATTTGGATGGGATCAACAAATGTCTATTTGTAGCATGCATATTCTTCTGTTGAACACATACTTAATAATTTGATATGAACAGATTTTTCCTGCTAAAGTTAAAATGCTCAATAAAAGCACCAATACACAGCAACATCATACGCAAACATACAAACGCAATAGCCCCCCCTCCCACCTGGTTCTTGTCCAGCTCGCAGTTTTTGTACTCCTTCTCTCCCTGCTCCTGAAAAGTGACGATAACGAAACCGACAAAGATGTTCATCATGAAGAAGGCGATGATGATGATGTAGATGATGAAGAAGATGGAGATCTCGATGCGGTAGTTGTAGATGGGACCCATGTTCTCTCTGTTAGAGTCGATGGCCTTGTACAATAGACTGCAGGGGCACACAAAACACAGAGACAGTCAAGATAATGACCAGTAATTATTTATACATGTATCAACTCTAACTTGTTCAAAGATACTACATAGTATACTTTTATGCAAGTGCACATTCATCATGCAAAATAGTCAAATTATAGACATAATAGACTTAGAGAGGGCAGGTTGTATCTCTTTACTTTTGTTTAAATAGATAAAGGTGAATGATTATCAAACATGAAATAAATCCAGAGTCTAGCTGCTAATCTCCATGGATAATCAAATCTGAATTCTACCTCAGACTCAAAGCAGTACTTACGTGGGCCATCCTTCGAAGGTGGAGACAGTAAAAAGAGCCATCATGGCCATGAGGACGTTGTCAAAGTTGAAGTCACTGTTGTACCAGATCCTCTCCTTCACCATGGGCAGCGCTGCGTCCCCGTTGTTGTAGAGAATGTAGGTACCTCTGTGGTTTAAAGATGAAATATTAACCACATATATGCACAAACACATATACAGAGACACTCATTCAGGACAATGTCCAAAGCTGGAAACCATGAAGAATAAAAATGTTTTAAAAAACTCACTTGCACTCCTCTGGGCTGGACTTTGCATCATCTGTGCAGCGATAAAATTTCCCCTTTGTAAAAAAAAAACAACAGAGAAAGTCATCTCTTCATTTAAAACCTTCTACTTCTTGTTGTTTTACACTAGAAGGATCCGTTGATTTGGTTGCGACCCCGTTACCCTCTATCTCTCGTCCCCTCTTTCCATCTTTTCACTGTACCTTGAACAGCTGCACTCCAATACAAGCGAACATGAACTGCAGCAGCGTGGTGACGATCATGATGTTGCCGATGGTCCTGATGGCCACAAACACACACTGGACCACGTGCTGCAAAGGACACACACAAATATATGCTTTTAGTAAAAATACACAGTGCCGTATCATATAAGCAAAGGCACATGCATAAACAAATACACTTGGGGGCACATTCTCATGGAAAACTAGACACACACATACAGATACACAGTGCACCATGTGTTATTGTTACTCTGACCTTTAGTCCCTTGGCTCTGTTGATGGCCCTGAGCGGACGGAGGACTCTCAAAACACGGAGAATCTTCACCACTGAGATTGCAGAGGACCTATGGAAGACACCAATGGATTCAGCTGAGCAATGTCAAGGACATGTTGTCAAGGACAGAGGCATTCCTTTAAGCCCTGCCACTAGCAGAGCAAAGAGAAATGTTTATTCATTATAGCAAAAATACTACACAGTGACACATTTCAACTAAGACTTTAAAAAACGATCGAATGATACATACTGAATGCCGAAGGAGACCAGAGACACACCAACAACCAGCAGGTCTAAAAGGTTGAAGTAGTTTCTACAGAAAGCCCCTTTATGAAGGAACGCTCCAAACGCTGTCATCTGGACAGAGGAGAGACAACAGTTAGTACTAAAAAAGACAGATCTGCCATCAAACACACAAGCACTTAGACGGGGACAGCTTCAAGTCAGGCTGGCATGGGATTTAAACGACTGTTATTACTATTTAAATGATCTGTTACTATAAACTATTTAGAGGGTCACCTTCCTCCCACAATCCAAAGACACGCAGGTTAGGTTAAATGACGACTCTAAATTGCCCGTAGGTGTGACTGTGAGCGTGAATGGATGTCCATTTCTATGTGTCATCCCTGTGATTGACTGGCAACCTGTCCAGGGTGTACCACGCCTCTGTCCCAATGTCAGCTGGGATTGGCTCCAGCCTCCCGCGACCCTCTGAGGGTAAGCGGATATAGATGATACAGTATCAATTTTCAAAAGAACATTTTGTGTGTACCAAAAAAGTTTCTCAAATTTTGTATTTTCTTCCTCCCCTTACAATCACACTGATTATGCATTTCAAACATGAGTGTTCATGACAGCAATGCACAACGTAATTTTATTTGCAGTTTCCCAGCCGATGGTGCGGCATTGAAATTAAGCTGTTATGTTACTTAGAGTAAGCACAGACATAAACAGATTAGCACTACTAATATTGTGTATGCAACAATAGTTTCAAGCAATATTTCTAATGTGTTTGGTTCAGTATTTAAAAAACTCGAAACAGAAAATAAACTGACATGGTAAGCCTGGATTCAGACTCACAAATGCAACTTTAAAAAATCCTGTGGTCAGAGAGGCATACATGTGCATTACTATACACACACACACACACACACAAATAGAGAGATCATAAACAATGCAAAATGTTCAGACAAGACATGGGGAACATTATTCAAAAGCCACTACACTCATTTCCGGTGCAGATTAAGCCAGGGAATGTACTATAAATACTTTCCATGAAACAGGGCCTTTAATTTTCTCCTGATCGAATTTTAGGCTTAAACCATAATACACGAGGTTTACCTGGTGCAGGCATGCAGGGAGCAAAGGGGTAAGGCAGAGAATTTAATTTTAACAGCAAAAATAATACAATTGTTCCTGATTTTTGTGGATTTCTTCAGTGCATTAGCCAAAACAGACATGAAAACATGAAGGAAGGGGGCACATCTGTGTGTACAGTATGCAGTCAGGCAGTGGAATATAAAGCTTGATGTTAGTTCAAGTTCAAGTTCATCTCTCCACAGTCTGGAATATTTCAAATTTAACAAATGTCCTTCTAAATAAAAATCAAGAAATGTTTGTTGTTCATAATATGGGACTTTTAATCAATATTGACAAAGAGTCAAAGTTTCAAAAAATGATAACAGTTGGTGAAAGGTTTCAAAATGCCACCAGAGTCATAGTGCCAATCAGGCATATATTTTATAAATTTTCAGAAAGTTAAAATAAAGGATAAGCCAAACAAGAAGTTGTACTCTGGAGAGCCACTGGTCCATAAACTGGTCGAGGATGAAGAGGGGAAGTGGGCCGTGATGGAAAAGTGACTGACAGACAAAAAAATCTGACGAAAATGCATGATCTCCGCCTTGACGGATTGGCGCCATGACAACAAGACAAGCAGGCGGCCATTTTGACCAAAAATGAGGGGAAGGAGGACGTGTGCAGCAAGCTTGGAAGTGGTGGGTTGTTGCAGAGGCAGCGCAACAGTTTTTATTGTTTACCTTAATAAGGATCTCAAATGTAAACATACTAGTGAAGACATAGTCTGCATAGCCTAGGATCTGAGGAGGCAATCAGAGTGACATAAGCACGCAGGGTTACTGAAGCTCTACCCAGCACAGCACAACACAGCACAAAGGTCATTTACCTTCAACAGGATCTCAACAGTAAAGATTGCGGTGAAAGCATAGTCAAAATAACCAAGTATCTGCAAGAGGCAATGCACAAGTTCAAGTCATCAAGTCATTCCAGGATAACAGCACAGTAAGATACAGTATATAGATACAGTAAGAGACAAACACAGATGCCAAATAACTACTGGTATATTAAAGCTGCATCAGGCAAGATTTTAATGTAAAAATAGTGTGTAACAAATAACAAATTGGCACTGCACCAGAAAAGAGCATCTTATTCATAAATTGAGACATTTACACATTTAATTGTCGCCCAAATGGAATACTCAAGTTTGTTAACAACAGCGGCAGGTCTTCTCTGAGCCAAGAATGTGAGGAATTAAAACGTGAAAGTGAAATAAAACTGCCTATACAGTTGGTGGTACAATTGTGTTGACAGTAATTTGTCATCATATTACATCATTTCTAAGTAATAAATCTGAAGTTACCTTTGGGCTGCTAACATGCTAAATTGCCTAGTGCAGCTTGTTTTGGTTTGTATAAGTACACATCATAAAAAAACACTATAATAAGTAGTGTAAATACAGTATAAGGTCCTATAATATAAAATTCATTGTGGAAAAGTGGAAAATGATAACAATTGTAGAAACAGGCAAGTTTCTGATGCAGTGTTGTGTGGCAGTGATATATATTGGTAAGTAGGGGGGCAAAACATGCAAACTGTTGTGGCTTTTCAGAAAAAAATCTAATAAAAATAACTACTGCTGGTCCAACATATTGGTTAATATACCTTTAAATATATCTGCTGCCCATGTACTTTGTGTTTCTATGAAGCTAAGACTGGTGGTAAAATAGGTTATTTGATTGTCATTTGCCAAATCATGCTTTCCATAGAACTTTTTCACAGCAGACATTTGGACATAACAAGGTATAAATAACATAACATCAACAATGCCTACATTCCATTAAGGGTCCTAGTAAGCCATGTCAGTGAGTGACCATGTGCAACATCAGAGCCCTGGAACTGGCTCACCTAAATGGAATGCAGCCATCATTAATGTTATTAATTCCACCTGTGCTTTTCCTGTTTTGACAAATCAATATGTCTGCCGTGAAAAGGGTCTATACCAGGACCCTGAAACGGAAGCAGCTAAATGGAACTCAGCCATCAGTTATTATTTACACCTGTGCTTTTCCTATTGTGACATGTCAAAATGTCTTCTAAGACAAAGGCTGATTGTCAGCTACAGTGAGACAAATAAACCCTTCAAACAACAATGAGTAAAAAACGGGGTAGCCTTTTAGGACAGTTAAAGACTACAGTACTACGTACAATATTGCGAGCAGAGAAGTTGCGTATTGGGTCCTCAGCAGCCAGAGAGACGGAGCTGAGCATGATGAAGACCAGGATGAGGTTGGTGAAGATCTGATGGTTGATCAGTTTATGACAAAATACACGAACCCTACAGCATTAAGATGGAGAAATAGAGACAGAAAGGGAAAGTGAGTAGACAGAAAGAGGCACAGAGGTAGAGAATGTACAGTAAGTGTAACAGCAGGTCTGGTTTTGTGACACATCTTTGATTTCAGCTTTTTGCCTCTGCTTTTACAAATTTTAGAGTTGTTTTTTGTTATTTCTGTTACACTGAACAGTTCGACTGGTTCCTGTGCCTCAGTATCGATATCACCAAACAGCATTGCCGAAGACTCACGGGTTAGTGCTGCTGAAGATGAAGAAGGCGCTGCCCACTGGGATGGGCGGAGTCTTCTCTTTGATGCTGAGTTCAGACAGCCTCTGAGGGCGGGGCCCTGACAGGACTTCTGGGAGGATGTCATTGTTGTCGTCATCATCACACACTAGGAAACAGAACTGGGGTTAGTTTAATCCTTTAATATGAAAACAATCCTTCAGTTGTATTTGTAGTTTTATTACTGATGCTCATGGCAACTGAAAATTGTGAAAACAAATTCAGTGAGTCTTGTTTTTACATTTTAAACGGTTTACTCTCTGAAAGGCTTTTGATAAATGTGCAGTGTCGATGTACAAGATGTTTTGTCTTCTCCTTTTAAATGTTTTTATGGTGTGTTGAGTTTATTGTAATGCCTTGCTGAATTGTACAAAGACATTTCTGATCACAGGATCACTTAGATACAGAATGATTTCCTTTAATGGATGGAGATATTGGTACATCTGCATAATTACTGATACGTTTATATCTCTCTTAATGTATTCCAGGTATTCAAAATCTGATATGCAGTGTGTGCTTCATGATACAATATGGACAGGGAACTTCTATTAGATCTTGGTCAACTATCACCAAAGTGGCCATCCACTGACTACTGAATAGTGTTTCTCATATGAAAATGTTACCTCATATATTTCCTTAGATTCACTTTCTGTGTAGCCCAGTGTTGTTAAAATGTGAAAATTAACAAGACAATGAGAGCAAAGTTTTTTCCTCCACTTGAAAATGTTTTGCTGCCTGTCTATACTAAATGTAGTCTTAAAAATGAAAACTCCTTCAGCATTTGTTGTCTTAAGAACTTAATTTTATGGTCAATAAAGTTATTCTCAGCACTGCAGGTACTGTTGGAGGTCTCATCTTCACAGTAGCCTTCACTTCCCTGCACCTTACCAGTAGGTAAAACTGGAATTTGTGCCATAATCCTAACTCAACACGACTGTTGGTGAAATAACACATAATTTCTATCATTGTTCTAACTTATAATCAGTCACAAAACCATGAAATTGGATGAACTGATGGACCCCAGTTTGTAACTGTTTATAAGTTATTTAATAAGTTACTTTTACCTGGAGAGTCGATGGTAGGATACAACTCTTTGTCTTCCTCCAGCAAGACCTCTGATGGCACCTACATACAGTGATCAAGTTTGGCATTATAAATTACTGGACAATTACTGAGATGAAAACTATGTAAATAATGCACTTTAAGACAGGTGGTCGCAATTTGTTACATTCTGTTAATAACACAATTTGTATGATTTATGTAGAGAGATATTCTCTGTCTTTTACCATGGTCTCTCCATCCTTGCCTTCTATTATTTCAACACTCTTCTTATCTGTACTTGCATTCCTGTTAGGGACAGATAAAACAGGGAGTAACTAACAAGGCAGAAGGCTATTCTTTTCTGCCAAGAGAAAGTGCTTGTAACAAATATGACAAATGTCTACAAAAACAAACAGAAAATGTGAAATATTGAGGTGTCCTAAGCTGTACTTGGCACTATTCTTCCTCTTCTTGGCCTCTTCTTCCTCCTTCTGTGCTGTGTTGAGGCTCTCTGCATCTGCCAGGTTGTCAACAGCGATGGCCAAGAAGACGTTTAGCAGGATGTCTGGTCATGTGACTTAAGGAGAAAACACTGACCAATATAAAAAACCCACCTGGGCTTTAAGAATATGGAACAACATCAACTGGCTCAATATTAAAACGCAACTTTTTCACACATGCAAGCGTGAAAATGTGGATTTAACTCTGTGTGTGTTTCATGTATGACAACTGTGAGAGCATGTGTGTGTGTGTGTGTTTGTGGCTAGTAGGATACAGTTTCCACAGATGAAGAGGATGATGAAGTAAATGCAGACCACCATTCCAGAGGAGGCCGGACCGCCGTAGGCCATGATACCGTCATACATCACCGTATTCCAGTCTTCTCCTGTCAAGATCTGGCAAACACAATATACAGTGGAATCCATTTCAATCATTTATTCTGTGACTGATTTGAAGAAAATGTCTGCCATGATGCAACATTTTATTTTATTATTTATTTCTATCATCATTGTACTAATCAACAGTTTCCATTTGTTGAGCTGTTGTTGTCATGCTTCTCTGTGATTGGCACAGCTGTTTGAGAGCTATGAGACCAGTGATGTGACTGGATGAAAGTGTATTAATTAATCACCACACCGTCCGATTTATATTCCACTCCACTCAGCACTGCTGCACCGACATGAACCAAAAAAAGCAGGTGCGCTTGGAGACACCCACACAGTCCAGGGCACCCAAGACCTACCACTTTGCACTAGTCGATGCGCTTGCACAATTAAAACAGGGCCCAATGATTTCTTGGACAGATGCCGAGATGTCTGGCTTTAAAACCTCACAGCCTACACTCTGTGGTTGAGTAAAAGTGTTTACAGAAATAATAGAAGATTTGAAAATTAGATTTAAATGCCAAAATGATGATCTATTTGCCTAAGCAGAGAATACTGTAGCAATCTCTTTGTTATTGTGGTGTATGTTGAATTACTTAAAGCCTTGTTTGTCCTGTTATTGCAGACACTGTGATCGAATGTTGGAATTCTGATAATTCAAATCGTATCCGAATGAAGTGAATGTAACCAGACACTCACCTGGAACACAGTGAGCAGGGCCTGGGGGAAGTTATCAAACGTGCTCCTTTTGGTCACAGTCTCGTCAAAGTTGAACTTTCCCCCAAAAAGCTGCATGCCAAGCAGGGAGAAAATGATGATGAAGAGGAAGAGCAGCAGCAACAAGGAGGCGATGGACTTCATGGAGTTGAGCAGAGAGGCCACCAGGTTACTAAGAGATGCCCAATGACTGGAGAGGAAAATAAAAAATAAAACAAGTTAACAGAAGCACAGATACGCAGAATGCCAATTACACACACTCACCTGTGAAGGTAATGAAGAGCAAATATGGAAATTATTATATTGGTTATACCATATTCAGCACGGACATACTGTATATATCTCCTTATTTGGTACATCACTTTTTGACATCCAGTGGAAAAAGGTGAAAACAACTAGCTACTAGTACAATGGGGAACTTTTTCTGGATTGGATAATAGGGCACGCATCATGTCAGTAAGAGACTGGACTTAAACTTCTGTCTGACCTAATAATTAGCTTTTTTAAATGTGACTACAGCAGATCACAACAGCATCCAAACACTGCCAGGTGTAAGCTGTCTGGCTGCAAATGTAATGCCCTATCAATAAGCTTACATGTATATGTTTAATCTTATTATTGGTGGAGTATCCCTATTGATATCAAAGGGAAACCTTGCTCAATACACAAGTCTGCATAGTACTAAAAATTGAAAAACCAACCAATCATGTTGTTTCATTGGAATCACTGGAAAAACCAATGCCCCTCCAATCAAATTCCCTATAAAAACATGATTTTCCCTATTTTATTTAAAAGAATGAGAGAAAGAATAGGGCCTGACCTGAAACATTTAAGTAACCTCTATTGCATCCAGAAAACGCATAACTTTCTGTTGCTCACCGTGTAACCTTGAATATCCTAAGGAGTCGTACGCAGCGGAAAACGGAGATGCCCAGCGGAGACATGAAGGCCAGCTCCACCAGGATGGTCTCTATGATGCCTCCACACACCACGAAGCAGTCAAAGCGGTTAAACAGGGACACAAAGTAGGCCTGCAGGCCCAAACTGTACATCTTCACTAGCATCTCCATGGTAAACATTGCCAGGAGAACTTTGTTGGCTACGTCTGGGGAGGAGAAGAGAGGACTTACTTTAGGAACAAATTATCAAACATCTCATAGTTGAACAAAGTCAAGAAAAGTGACCTGAATACATGTTTTACAACCAAACAGAACAGAAATAGATACCCTGTACTTCAGTCAGCCAGTCTGGCTGATTGTAGTGCTCAGAGGCGATGGTGAGTGTGTTGAGGAACACCAAGATGATGACCAGCCAATAAAAAGTCACCGATTTCACGGCTGCACGGCACTTCCTGCGGCAGAAACGGTTCCACCGTCGCCACTGACGACTGATAAATAGTTCCACTTTAGGATCAATGGTCAGGATACATGCTGCCATATTCAGAAGAGTTTAGTTCCTAAGTAAGACTTAACAAGCCACAAAATAACCTAATATTTCTTTTAGAGATAGTTTAACACATTTTGGAATTAACTTAATTAACTTTAACTTACTTTAGGCATATGTATTCGATCATGTTTTATTTCTCACATATACAGTTATACATGTGGTGAAATAGAATGAAAGCACAACTATAAGAAAACTGGACAAATACTGATTATAAAGAGGACTGGGTTGGACTTTAGGTGAGTAAACAAGGGAAAAAAACACAATGGTGAAATTGTAACGAGATCAGAATTAAGACTGGTTGGTTAGAAATAAAACATGACAGACATTGGATCACCCGCAAGTAAATACATGAAAACATTGGGGATCTGAGCAATTCAATACGAGGTAAGAATGAGGCATGCAAGATGAGATGAGGAAGGCATCTACCATGCAGTGTCATACAGTACCAAGGTACTAACCTGCACTTTGACTTAGTAATTTTTTGACTGGGGAGAATAAAAGATGAGGCAATGTGAGTTTGACTCACATAATATGTAAAACAACTATTGTGTCTATCGACTGTCCTTTATCTGGTCAATAATCTTTTTATTAGCTCATCATAATAATAAGTCACACTCACCACAGCGGTCCACAGCAGGGTGATTTGTCCTCCACTCCATTGTGATTGTCTGTGTTCACCGACTCTGTCTCACTAGTTGGCATGCTCGCTGTGGTATCACACACACATACACAAAAAAAAGTAACGTGAGATAAGGTGTCAAGTTAACAAAAGAGGTTTAGGACGTAAAAATTGTGTCCTCATGTAAACAGGTTTCACCACTAAATTTCACATTATAATAGATTTTCCTATTGACACCCATGCATTTTTGGTTTGGCTTGGTTCCAGGGTGATGAAATGTGTTTCATAAGCGCATATATA
>LKNJ01006090.1:0-21211 GCA_002120245.1 Maccullochella peelii | reverse complement strand
CAGATTGTTTGCATGAATCGCGTGTTACGCTCTGATCAGGTTACTTTCGCTTTGGGGATTTTAAGACTATATTAACTGAGTTTGCGCTTTGCAATGATTGATCGTTTACAAAACGCTCTCTGAATTAGTAGTAGTGATTGAACTTTTTCTCAGCTACACAGATTCGTAAATGCATGCTGCGTTTAAGTGCCGGTGGAAAACTGGGACATCTGGGCTTTCGGAGAATTTGTTATTAATTTCAAAGTGGGAAAGACGTTTTTCTAAAAATAGATACAGGCATCGACACAGTCACCTATGCCGCAGCCCTCGCTTTAAGCGTCCTGAGATCGCCATCGCAACCTGAGCCTCACGCANCCCATGCACAGTGTGAACGGTTAGTTTGAATCGGGGGAGGAAACATCACGGCAGAAGTGGAGCAAGATTTTAAGGAGAGGTGTCCAACAAGTTCTTTTAACACTTGCTCAGTATGTCGAGGAACATTTCAAACCAGACTATGTTTTGAGGATGGTGGAAGATGTCATGGAGAGTCTTGGGCGCTGACTAATACAGACACTGACAGACATGACATCCGTTGCCACTGTTGCAGATTATGGCATGTAGGAAAAAAATTAGAAATAGACCTCTCCATGCAGATGACCAGGGCACACATTAGGAAGCAAATCATTTTCTTCCTTTCTAAACGCTTCCTGCGCACACAAATGTCTAAAAATATCTGTGACATTCTTTTGTATTTATTTACTGATTGTTTGCACTAATCGCATGTTACACTCTCATCAGGTCACTTTCGCTTTGGGGATTTTAAAACTATATTAACACTGTTCCAGCTACACAGATTCGTAAATGCATGCTGCGTTTAAGTGCCGGTGGAAAACTGGGACATCTGGGCTTTCGGAGAATTTGTTATTAATTTCAAAGTGGGAAAGACGTTTTTCTAAAAATAGATACAGGCATCGACAGTCACCTATGCCGCAGCCCTCGCTTTAAGCGTCCTGAGATCGCCATCGCAACCTGGGCCTCACGCATAGGAATATCACCAGTTAATTCAACACCAGTTAAACCGGAACACACGTTTAGTCTGGTTTGAAATGTTTCTCCACATACTGAGCAAGTGTTAAAAGAACTTGCTGGACACCTCTCCTTAAAATCTAGCTCCACTTCTGCTGTGATGTTTCCTCCCCCGATTCAAATTAACCATTCACACTGTGCATGGGTGTCTACTTTCTGTTGTCTGGTTACTGTATGTTCGCTTTCCTCCTGCTCGCTCTCTCTCTATCTCTCTCTCCCTCACTCTCTCCCTCTGCTCTCTTTCAACCCAACCGGTGGAGGCAGAAAGGAGTTCATGTGTGCATGAATTGATTACTCAGCCTGGGCAGGAAAGCCCGCCCAAAGCCAGTTGATTGACAGCTTGGCCCTTCAAGTAATAGCAAAAGCAATGTGAGAAAGGGAAAAGCAAAAGCAATGTGAGAAAGGGAAAAGCAAAAGAGGAATAGCAAAAGCAAATGGGGAAAACAAAAGGGTAAAACAAAAGAAAAAGGGCAAAAGGAAAAAGAATTATTTGTCTTTATATATCCACATTTATTTATTCTTTTATTTATTTCTCTTTATATTTCCACATTTATTGTCTTATTCTTTCCCAGATTTATTCTTTTTTGTGGCACTCCTATGATTCCATATAACATAGTCTCAAAATCCCAAAAGCGAAAGTAACCTGATCCGTGTGTAACAGTCGATCAGTGCAAACAAATTGAACAATCTGTAAATAAATACAAAAGAATGTCACAAATATTTTTAGACATTTGTATGCGCAGGAAGCTTTTAGAAAGCGAAAAGGATCAGATGTTGAAGTTAAAAATCTGTAAGTAAAATATACATATGTAGGTCTATTCAGGTTGTGATGTGTGCATTTGTAAAACTGTTTTTTTGGTTTTCAAATTGCTTGGTATTTGTGTGTGGATTGGAGCAGGCATTTGTGAGTACCCAAAATTACACACAAATCATTGTTCATATTTACAAATCTTATTTTTCATTTGTAGATCATGTAATACACATTTATAAATATTACTGAGACTATTTTCACTCCATAACTGCTACCTACTTTGCCATGCGAAAGTTTAACACTTACACGAATTACTAAATTACATGTTAAATTAAGTTAAATTTGACGGTCCAACATTTATGTTATTTATTTGTTTTACAGCGGTCTGTCACAATTATTGATTGATTAGTAACAACAACACTGTTTCTAAAACACGGTGCTGTGTCGGTAGTCTTCGTGGCTGGGCGGCGCCAGTTAGTCCACATGATGCGGAAACTTGCTCCACTCTCCTACAGCCTTGACATGAGCAGCTCTACAAGACTATGTTACTTTGCAACAACACGCAAACAGCTGTGAGGTGGATAACCTTCATATACAGAACAGAGGAGTTGGACATGCAGAGGTATCAGAGTGATTTGCTTCCACTGAAGTTTTTGTAGAATATAGTCTACATGCCTCACATTTTACTACTACTATTACTACTTCCTCCTGTAAAGTATGGACGATTATAAATGTAAGGTTTTAGCTTGAACTTAATTGAGCTAGAATTCATGCTTACAGTTATTTTTCATGCCTTATTCAGATTCACTCGCCCACAACCCACAATGACTAATATCTCTTTTGCAACTTTGTACACTTTTTCGTATGCACTATTTCTGTCTCATAGGTCCGCTTGGAGAGGAGCCTCCCCCTGGTCTGCAGTGACTATTGGACTCCCCAATAAATCATTAACCACATCAATCTGATGACTCCTTCCATAACATAACATAACAAAAGAACAGCAAGGTCACTGTTCAGGACACTGACGGGCCCTTTTTATAAAAAGGAGCCTAAAGAAAACAATAGATCGTTGATGCCACAGACTGATTTAATTCCTTTTCCAACAGCAACACATGGTAACAACCCAGATTAAATAAGCTTCAGGGTAGAGAAGTTGACCATTAACTTCCCCTACTGATTGCAAACACATCTCCACATGTAAGCAGCTGCTTCTATACAGTGGATCCTGAGGCAAAGTTCACTGTCACAGGCAGCCAAAGTCTGTCAAACGGCAGGAGCTTGCTTCCGCCTCTGGATTTGTCCTCTGTTCTTCATTTTTTTTGCCATTTTTAAAGGACTAAATCTGCAGCCATGGCTACAGCAAGTTATGGATACTACCAAGGCACTATATTTCTGGCCATGTTTGTAGGCTACACACTGTACTACTTTAACAGAAAGACTTTCTCCTTTGTGATGCCTTCTCTAATGCAAGAAATTAAGATGGATAAGGACGACCTGGGTATGAGACTCTTGATTTTGCATTTACTTTATGCTTGATTGTCATCTTCTGCAAGTTCAAAAAGAAGGAACATAGGAATTAATGCTGTTTAATGTACTTTATGCCTTCCTCCAAAAGTCACAATTTTGACTTTTTCTTAAACTTGAAAATTGCTAAATTTCAAACATCATAAGCATGACTGACTGACTTCCATACATGCTGTTATATTGACTTGATCCTCACATACTTCTTGGTAGATTACAGATTTAGATTTTGTGTGCTTTACAGAGAACTGTATGTTAGAATTTATTTAGGACCAGTCTTGCTGCTTTTTGAGTTTTATCTGCTCTGTGTACACACCTCTTCTCCTGCCCTCCCTTTGTTCAGGCATGATCACCAGCAGTCAGTCTTTGGCCTACGCTATCAGTAAGTTCATCAGTGGCGTGCTTTCGGACCAGCTCAGCGCCCGCTGGCTCTTCTCCATTGGCCTGTGCATGGTGGGAGGCATCAACGTGGTCTTCTCCTGGTCCTCCACTGTCGCTGTCTTCTCTGCCCTGTGGTTCGTCAACGGCCTGGGCCAGGGCCTCGGCTGGCCCCCCTGCGGCAGGGTTCTGCGCAAGGTACCTGAGCCACATGCCAGTATTTCAGTGCTGCAAAATACTGGCATCAGATTCAAGATGTGTATTTTGTGTTTTCTGTCCTGTGTTGTAAAGAACAAAAAGGCACCATAATACACCTTCTAATGAACTGGGAACATACAGTATGAGCTGGGTTCAGTTATAGGTAGAAACACAATCCAAATCAGACTCATGTAATACACAAAAATAAAAATAAAATATCAACATGTCACTGGGAACTAATCAAATTATACTACTGAGGAAACATAATATAGTTCCGTAGCATTTTTACCACTAATATTTTCAAGGAATCAAAGAAAGATTTGAGTTTTTTGAGTTTGCACATGTTAAAATCAAACAAATAACCATTAAGATATATCTACGTAATAATAAGAAACAATAACAAAATAATAAAAGTATTTTTTAAATATATTATCTGTAGGACTCTGAAGGTACAATTATAAACCAAATGAAGACATAATGGCAATGGTGGCATAAAAGAGCAGTAGGCCAGCAACTATTGTTCATAATTATGTATTACATAATGTTTGGTTATAATACAATAGGTGGAACTGGTTCATATTTCTGAACAAAGTCACCAAATTCTCTTTAAAGCCACTGAAAACTTGTTTCCAAATTGTATGTATTTCTCTATTACATTAAATATTCATGGATAAATAAGCACCCAATGGGTGTGATTTGATCAGATTTGATTGACAGTGGCCTGGCAACATAAGCAAACATTTAAATGTTGCTAAATCCTGATTGGATTTGGCAGAAAATTGGGTGTTCATGTCAGACCCCATTGCTCATAGTAAGAAGCCAACTGAGAAAATATGTTTTTAGGGTCTTTAATATCTTTATAATGAAACAATAATTTGCTTTACCTCAATACAGTTTCAGTGTCCCTCAGTAGTCACCAGTGGTGGTTGTCACTGGGATGTTTGCAATGCATGAAAGCCTAAGAAATGAAACCAGTGTCATTATGTATGTAAAGTATGAGTGAAAAGTTCCTCCCTCTCTTGTTTGACCTGTAGCTTGTCACATCGTGCAATATGGCAACTGTCAAATGACATTCATTCAGTTATTACCTGCTGTCAGTTCAGAACACTGCACTCAGCACTGGTTTAATTATTTCATCCCTCCTGTATTTCAAAGGCAAGATAATGACACTTCCTGTCACCTCCTGTCATAAATTCATGTCATTATTTCCTCTTCTCTGCCGTCAGTGGTTCGAGCCCTCTCAGTTCGGGACATGGTGGGCAGTTCTCTCCTGCAGCATGAATCTGGCTGGCAGCTTGGGCCCCATTATTGCCACAGTGCTGGCCCAGAGTTACAGCTGGAGGACGATACTGTCGGTGTCCGGAATGATTTGTGTGGCGGTCTCCTTTGTCTGTCTTCTGCTCATCAAGAATGAGCCTAAGGATGTGGGGCTGCCCAATATAGAGGCAGCAGCCAAGAAGAGCAAAGGAGGTGAGACTGACTTTTACTGAAGGATTGAATGATTTATAATAATTCTTCTGTTTTAATAACAATCAGAAAGATGTTTTTAGCCACTACTTTTCTCTGACTGACTGAATTAGGCACAGTTTATTTGTTTAAACACAGCCAATGCTCAGTTAACACGTAACGGTGCATTGTCCAGATGTGTGTGTGTGTTTTCATACAGCACGTGCCTCT
Source organism: Maccullochella peelii (assembly GCA_002120245.1). Classification (NCBI taxonomy): domain Eukaryota; kingdom Metazoa; phylum Chordata; class Actinopteri; order Centrarchiformes; family Percichthyidae; genus Maccullochella; species Maccullochella peelii. The sequence goes on along the minus strand of LKNJ01006090.1, from coordinate 15,621 downwards.
TGTGTTGTGGCTAAAGGTCAGTGACTTGGTGGACTCTGCACCCAGTGTGCCCCTCACATGCCACTTGTGTGAGCTCATGCACAGGCAAAGTGAGAAAGCAGTATGTGTGGTGAAGACATGTTTTATGCACTAATCTGATCCCCCACACCCCCACCTCGGTTATGTTACATTTCAGAGACATACAGAAAGGCCATACAAAAACACTGGATTGGCAAATAATATTCAGCCTTCTGCCTGCTTCCTGTTCAGGATCTTCCAGTGATGAAAGCACCCTGTCCGAGTTCCTGCTGTCACCCTACCTGTGGCTGCTATCTGTGTCCTACCTGGTGGTGTTTGGGGTGAAGACGGCCTGCACCGACTGGGGCCAGCTGTTTCTCATTCAGGACAAGGGCCAGTCTACACTCATGGGTATGGAAGGGGTGTTAGTGTGTGGAGTAGACACCTCCAATTTCTGTTGAGAAATATGAGAGTTCAGTTTCGTTAGCGTATTATTTCTTGTGAATCACTATATTCTTCTTCATAGGTAGCTCATACATGAGTTCCCTGGAGGTTGGAGGCCTGTTGGGCAGTCTCGCAGCAGGTTTCCTCTCTGACAAAGCTGTGGCCAAAGTGAGTTTGCATAGAGCACACATCTGAATGATTTTAAATCATACAGCTTTGATTACAAATGTTTCCCACAATATGGCAAGAGCATCCTACCTCAGCCTACATGTTAGTTTTTGTATTTGGGAAATGATGTAGGTATTCTAAAACTGCCCCAAAGGGGCTCACGCAGTTGTTTTTGTCTTGTGCAACATGAAGTCTTGTGCACATATCCAGGTATATTCTTTCTGCAAATTTGCCTCCACAATCAGCTATGTGCAACAGAACTGACTGTACCATTTGGCCAATTTGGTTGCCACAAATCCCAAAAGACTTTTGTAGGGCAATTACCAGTGGGACTTACATATGACATATTGGGGTACAACTTGATATACAACATGATAACTGACCAACACATTGATTATTCCTGGATTACCTTGGTCTTCCCTCATATTTCTACAAAATAGCTTATCTGTTTTATGTTTTTGTAAGATGCAAGTTAAGCGACAGCTGCTCTTAGTTACTCCTGAGCCTACACAATTAACAAGGTCATATACGTATGTGTTATTGATTAGCACATAGGGGGGCTGCATCTGTGAAAAGGGTGACATGTTCACTGTCACTCAGTACGCAGAGGGTAAAAATGTTAGGGCCACCTCACTAATACTGAAATGGACAACCTCAGTTTGCACATTCCAAGTCTCAGATGTCTCACTGCCTTAAAAATGACAAATTGTCTCTGCTTTTTGGTCTCCATTTCATTACTAAACAGAATTTTGCACCAATAGAAACCAGTAAAATTAGGTTTATAGCCATTGTCTTCATATATTTCCTTATTTTGTACAGCAAGGCATGAGAATCTATGGCAATCCCCGTCATTTCATCCTGATCTGCATGATGGCTGGAATGTTTGTGTCCATGTACCTGTTCAGAGTCACAGTTACTCCTGACAGCTCAGAGGTATCTGTTCGAACACTTGACATCTCAATTACCGACTCTTTAATGCAGCACACTGCATGTCAGACTCCGACATCCTCATGAACGCATCTCTCATTTGTACATTCAGGTGTGGATACTCACCTTGGGTGCTGTTTTTGGTTTCTCCTCTTATGGACCAATAGCATTGTTTGGAGTTATAGCCAATGAGAGCGCCCCGTCCAACTACTGTGGGACATCACATGCCATTGTTGCCCTGATGGCCAACAGTAAGTTGATTGGTTTTCTTTTCAGAATCATCACATTGTGCATCAACTATACATATGGAGCCTGACATACAGCAGGGATCACAGTCTGTACATGCTGCTACTAACTGCCTTAATACCAATAACACAATTGCATACCAATCGTGACTTAGTGATACTTTTTACCTGGTTTAGTTGTAAGATACTTAGCCCCACAGGACTTGTCTTTGGTGTAGCAGATTGAGACTTAAATAGCTCAGTCAACTGTATCGCTACACTTTTTATCTTCTTTAATGGAGAGAACTTTGTGTTCTCCTCAGTTGGTGGCTTCATGTCTGGACTACCATTCAGCACCATTGCCAAGCACCACGGCTGGGAAAGGGCCTTCTGGGTAGCAGAGATCACCTGTGGCGTCACCACTATTGGATTCTTCCTTCTGCGCAACGTCCGAACCAAGATGGGTCACTTTTCCAAGAAGGCAGACTAAAACATCATTACACTTCATCCTCTGCGCCCAGAGGAAAACTGGATCATTTAAGCCATCATTGTATTTTCATATTTTTCTTACTTGATTTTTTTTTTATACCACACTATTTTATTACAGGACATAAACATAAATGGAAGCTCAGAGGTTGAGCACTTTTTCTTCAGAAACCTGTTTTGAAAGGTGCTTTTCAACATATAGTATTTACAGTCTGTAAACATGGCATCAATAACTCAACAAGGAAATGTAAATGGCTGCACATTAGTAGAATGTGGTTTAGAAACTGGTATATTATACAATATATGGGTTTAAAGCAACAACGTTGTAATATTGAATCATGAATGTAATTACAAGACTTACACAATGCTCATCTTTTTTTGTAGAAAGTAAAATGTTGGGTCTTCCTTATGTCAAGTCAAAGGTTTGAATAAGTGATACTTGGTTAGTTACTATGTTTTGTCATGTTCATAGTTTATGCTCAATGCCCAGTAAACTACAGTTAGATCACTCATTAATTTAATGTATATGCAGCCAAAAACAAATGTGACATGAAATGTTTACATACAGTATGTCATTAAATCTTCAGGTATTTACAAAACATGATGTATTTACAATTTAATTGCCAGTCTGGGAAAAAGAAACAAAGAAAATCCACCCCCCCATCAGCTGAACTTTAAACACAGTCACACGATGTCAGTGACTCGTCGTGGTTAGAAATGATAACACATCCTATCTAGTCCTTTCTGGTTCACGATCCAGCTCCAAAGTTGCCAGCTTTCTCTGCGATCTCCAGTGCACCCTTCAGATTCTGATCAAAGAGTTCACACCTGAAAATCAGACATTTGCAGTGACATCAGAGGACACAAGCAATGGGATGTGTGAGTGTTAGACATCACAAACTTGATATGTAATCTGAGATGTAACTCAGTACCAAATACTAATTTTAAGACACAAAAACGGAAGGCAACATCATCCTGATTCTCACTATTACCTGATTGGCATTTCCAAAGAATAGAACGGATTCTTGAGGGCAAAATCTGAATAGATCTCATAAATCTTCCTCAATAGCGCATCAATACCAGATTGTCGGGGGTCCGCCAGCACGATGAACTTTATGCCTGATAGAACAGAGGTGGAACAAGCAGTGAGAAAGGCATCAGTTTAAAATAACTACTGTCAAACATACAATAAGTAAATGAAGCATGTTGAGGGGTCGTTTTATAAGGCTGTTAGTGAGTGGGTGGATATTTAATGGGCCAGTGGGACTGATTCTCACTGTCTCTGCTTTTTTTTTCTTACAATGGCTCATGACTGACAACAAAATGAATGCATGGGTCTTTGTTTCACCTACAGTAGCACTCACTTGTACCACTGACCTGTGAGAGTCTGGAAGCAGTGGAGCTTGAATACGTCCGTTTCTAGCATCTCGATCCCTGAACTGCCAACTTCAGGGGACAGCTGTGAACCTATAGCAAACAACCTGGGAGAAAACACAAAGACAGGCAATTTAATGCTTGAGACAGGGATCCACCAATACTAATTAGTGCCAAAACTAACTTAAGTAAGCAGATCCAATGTCGGCCATACATGACTGGTGGGCACGAGGCTAATGCTTCACAATAAATGGTAGGCCTTTACTGAGAAACCAGAAGTAGCTTTAAACACATAGCCAAGCATAGGTGAAGTGGTTTGGTGAAGAGATGCAGAAGCATGTAATTAAACCGAGTAAAGCCTTTTTCCTGCTCTACCATGTGGACACACAGGGCAGCAAATACAGCATTGGCCCTAATCACTAATCACAATATCCTAAATGCCCCAGAACAATATGATTTAAATTTGCACAAGCCTAAAAAGGATGTTGGTGTATGAACGTCTCCACCTATAGATATCTTATTACTGTCCACATAGAAGAGTGATCTTAATCGGTTCCAATTTGGGGGAAACAGAGCACTGGAGTGGTACTCAGGATCGGCAGATACCCTGAGTTTGGGTATCAGAATTGGTAATCAGGGTAGAAAAAGATGGATCGCTGTGTACCTTGTTAAAAACACATCAGACCCAGAGCTCTCTGCCATTCACTTCCAAACAGGATATCACTAGTAACAGCAGGGAATAAGAATGTAAACAATTTCTCACCTCCACATAAAGGTAGAAAGTCAGAGGCCAGAGTACTGTATTCGGCTTAGTGACAGTTCAGTAGAGTGAATGTTTGCTGAAACTGGGGCTTGAACCTGGCTCCTCTGGGTGGCTAAAGGACTCCTCCACTAGACCACCCCACTGCCCAGCCGTGTAAATGTGAAACACGGATATCACTTACGAGTGGAACATAGATGCCAGCATCAGCTTCTCATTGGAGCTCAGGCGTGCCCGTCCAAAGCGAATAGACACTGGGTAATTTGAGGCATCCTTTAAGTATTCAAGGATGTCCTTTCCTTCAGCTGTGTTCTTGCCCATCACATCAGCTCCATTGATGGACAGCACTGCATGGCCCACTGGAGAAGAACAACACGAGCAATTAAGTTTCAGAAAATGCAGTTTAAAGTCAGAAGTCAGAACAGTCATGCAGGCTAATGGTCAAATACTTACACCACAGAACATCCTAAAGAATCTGTAGCGTTACAATAAGGCCACTTTAAATGCAAAATTAATTGTCATGCAGACTGCAGACTAGGGACGTTTTATCTAGTACACAGGAAACTATCCAAATTAGTCCAATCTAATTCAGCGCTTGGTATAGATCATTTATTTTCGCCTGGTTTGTTTAGGTCTTGAGTAACGTTAGAAATTCCCAGCTAGCTAGGTTAGCTAGTAAAATGAGCTAACGCTATGTCCTAAAATGTTACCTCTGATTCCGTCCCGCTGTCCAAACGACACGACGACCTTTTCATCGTGGTGCTTAAGGACTAAATCTAAAGGGTAGCTAAATGTTTTCTCGGCCTCCGCTCTCGGGACAAAATTGTCATATTGGTAAACTAACCCTCCAGCCTTGTTCACCACATACACACTGTAGATCACCATCTTTGCAACGTCCTGCCCAGCTGACACAAGTGTCACGTGACCACGGAGCGTCAAAAGACAGGAAAAAAACATTTAAACGAGCTCATACTTAGCTAGTTAGAGTTTTCAATTATTTTTATCTTAGTATTAATCTCAAACGTACCATTGTAATTGTTGTGCAGCAGTTTGGTGAGCCAATAAAAATCGTCAAAATCAATTAAAACGATAAAACACGGGAAAACTCAATTTCCCATAATTCCCTCTTCCATTTCCGTACATACAGGTTGTCTAAGGGGCTCTTGCACGGGTGAACTTCCTTTCGCTCCGACATCTTGACGAGGAAACATGGTGAGGACAGTTATTACACGCTTTGTTGAAACAAATGAACAGTTTCCCATACTTCTGAAACTTACGTCGAGTTCTAGTTATTCGGATTATCTGGCGATAGCAGTGTGCTCTCTTACCTTATGATAAGAGCGTGTGGACGAAGCAAACGGTTGTTAAATTTTACTCACGTAGCCGCTGGCTAGGTAGCTAGCTTGCTAATTCCACCATGCTTTCATGCCACTCTGTAGTTACAGAAAATGAACCGAACAAAGTTGTCACTCAGAATTCCGTATAAATAACTACATCTATAGATGACACATGACGTTAACACTGAAAAACGATTACAATATCCGCTTATAGTAACGATGAAAATAACCAGCTATGCAAATTGTGGGACTAGAAACGCTCTCTAAAGACGCAGACAAGGCCATCCCATGCAGGCTATCAGAGTTAACCTCGGGCTGCTTCCTCTGTCCATCAACATGGCCAATTTTTTTTTTTACATATTCACCTGACTGTAGAAGCATCCTTGTACTTTAATACACGGACATTGAAACATGTTCTGACAGGGCCTACATGCAGCCCCAGTCTGAGTGTGAGACAGCTTGAAAGGTTATAACTTGTTCTGTTTTCAGCCTCCCAAGCAAGACAAGAAGAAGGACACTGGGAAGTCCAAGAAGGACAAGGACCCAGTCAACAAGTCTGGAGGCAAGGCCAAGAAGAAGGTATGCAATGGCTGATTTTCATCCAGAATTGGTCCTTCACATGTGACGTGGTTGCTGGATCATTTTTTACTCGGTGCACTGTAGAGCTTTCCTAATCATCAAAACATTTTTGTCTTTGATTCTGAGCAGAAGTGGTCCAAGGGAAAAGTGAGGGATAAGCTCAACAACCTGGTCCTCTTCGACAAGGCAACCTACGAAAAGCTGTACAAAGAAGTTCCCAACTACAAGCTCATCACCCCCGCTGTTGTGTCTGAGAGGCTGAAGATCCGTGGCTCCCTGGCCAGGAATGCCCTCCAGGAACTGCTTGCCAAAGGTGAGTGGTCATGGTGTGGGTTGCATCCTACTACACCCATTTTCTGGTTGTTTATACATATATTTTTCAGTATTATTATCTAGAGAAGACCTTTATTTTAATGATCCTTACTCGTCTGTTGAGTTCATTACAAAAAAGTGAGTCTTTTAAAGAACTGAATCCAGTGTCAATGCTTGAGCTCTTCTGCTGCTCAAGTCTTGGATCGTGTCTGAGTACACACAAAATTTTCTTAATTGTTGGTTCAGCAAAGTTATTTCAGTGAAAAGTGGAATTTTAGCACAAGGAGCAGACAAATGAAACGTCTGCATGTTTACATTGAATGTCAAGTACTTTTGTTTTTGTTTTTGTTTTTTTTGAAGTCCATCCAGGGAAAAGTCTATTAGAAGTTGAGAGGTTGAGCCTGGCTGAATGTTTTCTTAGGCCTCTTGAGTAATCTCACCTGCCAGAATACATGTTTTTTTGCATTAGTGGTGGAGATGGTACTAACTCTACGAGACAGCATCAGTAACATGTTTTGACATCTACAATATTGTGATGCAACATTAAGCTTATCCCATCAATATACCCCCACAATCATCAAAACTGCTCTTTGGCAACATTTATAAATGTACATGTTTTTGTAGCAGTTCTATCAGTTGTTCCAAAATGACAGTGATTTGCGTGGTTAATGAGCACCATGACAACTGCTAACATCACTAATCATAGGTGCAACACTGTTTTTGTCATTTCTTTTAAATCATTTACTCCTCAAAATAGTCAAAGTAGAAATAGCTAGATGAAAGCAAGGGGTACAACAGTGAAACAACATTTTAATGTAGTACATTCTTGCATCCCGCTAGATGTCAAGTAAACACTTAAGATATCTAATGGTGCACTTCTTTCTGTGTGAAACCTGTCACCTGTAATAAGAGCAGTTTGCTGGCTGTTTGTGCTTTGTACACTAACAAATGAGTTGAAAACTGCATTAATCTACATAAAGCATAAACAAGTTTTCACACACTGCAGCTTTGTTCTGATAAATTAACCTGTATTACTTGTCCCACACATGGGGCAGCATCATCTGCAGGTGGGCTACAGTAATGACGTTTGGAATATTCTGTATAATTACTGGTGCCAAAATTAATGTTTTTAAACTGCAGGAGTTCATTTTGCTGTCATTTTTAAAGGTGGTCAAACTGAGCTTTGAGATGCCATGGCTCTTATAAGTACTCAAATAGCACAGAGGATGGATCTCTGAACTCTGTAAAACTCAGGCATTCAGACACTTTCACCGTGACGTTTGAAATGTTGCACACACCCACTGGTCAAGTGGGCTACCGTGCAACTAAAATAAGTGAACATACTGAATGGTTGATCAAATGTGTGGATGAAAATGAGAATATGCTGACAGAACGTGGTCCTGTTTCATCTTCCAGGCATGATCAAACTGGTGTCCAAACACAGAGCACAGCTGATTTATACACGTAACACCAAGGGTGGAGATGAGGAGGCAGCAGCAGAGAAAGCATAATCAGGTACAACAGCAGAAACTAGACATCTGCATGCATTTTGTTCTCTTTTGGTATTTTTTGAGCTGCATCCACTGACCCACAGCCTTTTTTGTTTTGCAGGTTCTCCTCTTTGCTTCCTTTTGATGAGCTGTTTGTAATGAAAGGTGAATAAAAATTGTAAAGACAAAATCTCTGCTGTTTATTGGTTTACTGTTCATGTGTCAGTAACTGGTTTTCCTACTAGTTTGGTCATTTGTATAACCAGGTATGTACCTAAACCAGGTATGTCTATTAAAAAAAAGTCAATTTATTCATAAGATAAAAATAACTGTGGACCTATACTGCAAAATATTAACATTTTGTAATGTAAAGCTTGAATAATAAATTATAAGTAAAGCATCAAACAGACTAAGGCTAAGCGTGTTGTAAGAAAAGGATGGCAGTAAGTAAACAGGTGCCACAATTTTGTAGATCCAGTCACTAAGTTAAATTTAAGTTACGCATGTACCCCCATATTCACATGGATTTCTTGTGGGTACTCTCGTCTCCACCTGAAAAGTTTTCTGGTCCAAGTAAAATAATATCATTACTTGGGTATAGACCAGGGTACTGGTCTTGGAGCTGGAGGTGGTCCCTGGTCTGGTGATGCACTCTCTGCCTAATGATCGTTAAAGTGAGGATGAATTCATGGTAAAGAACAAATGTCCCGATGGGCAACAGTTAACTTTTTTTTTTTTTCTTTTTTTTTTTTTCTGACCAACAATAAGGTACAAAAGTTAAAAGGGCTTTATTATTGTGGCTAAATGATGTGATGTTTTTAATCATCTAGCCATGATTAACTGTGGGTTGAAATCCATCCCCTTTCTTGTGGATACTAAAGATTTAAAGCTGCTTGGTTTGGAGTATTTTCAAAATGCACTTTGACATTGTGTGGGTTTATGAAGCAAATCTAACAGACATTCAAAGCTTTCAAGCCATTGTGCTCAAAACGGCACACTTGATGAGTGTTGTTCCGACTTAAGATCCTGTGCTGCTGGATGCATTCACACCTCATTTACTGCGTGTGTTGCATTCAATTACTATTGGCGTCTTTGATAATGAAAACCCTCAGTTCTGCACCTACGGCAATAAATTCAAATGGACATTCTGACTCAACTGATCCGTTTTCAGTGTAAGATGGATCATGTCTAACTTGGTGCAAGAGATGTATATTTTATGTGTTCCATTTGTCTGTTAGAAGCCACAGGCAGTGAAAGGTTATGAGATATTGATAAGAAATGGCATGAAATGAAGCTATCTCCACTGTCAGATGTTTGCTCGGAGCATGAAAGACAGGAGTCCTGTGATGGATTCTGTCAGACGTCCCTTTGTCACTGCTCAGCACTACCTCGAGGAGCAACAGCAAAACAAACTGCAGGATGCACACCACTGACAGATGCACCACCCATCATTTCCTCCAGCATCTGCCTGTGAGAACACAGACATGACTGCCTGTTTTACAGTGGAGGTAACTTCTCACTGATATACCTCACTGGCGACTTTTTAACAGACCGGCTGTCACACATTGAAATATTTGTTACCTAACTGAATCTTTGTACATCTGTCTATTTTTCTGGGCTTTGCTGCTTCTAGCGCCTGTTGCATATTATGGCAAATAATGAACCTGTTAGTGGTGTTTGAAGCATTTGTTTCTTCACTTTATAAGGCATAAATGAAAGGTATATGTCTTACTTGTAGATACACAGTGCGGTGCTCTCGCTAAATAATTTCAAAAACAATTGTCATTCATTTAATGGAACAGAGCAAATAGTGCTCTCTTTTGTCTCTTTAACCCTTGATGCTGTGTGTGCACAATGAAGGTGCCTGTGTGGCTCAGAAAACCCATCTTAGCATGGGACTCGTGTTCCTATAATTTTGGGAAGTGCAATCAGTGTTTGTAATCTTGTGTGATATTTCTGAACATAATAAAGTAACAGTAATCAGTTAGCAATGTCCCTGCTGCATCACTGCCAGCTTTATTTGTTTATAATTCATAATTAAAGGCACTGCGCACCCACACTGGTGTTTCCAGTTATTGTGGCTGACTTGTCCTCTGCACAGGTAGAAGGTGGGTGGACCTATGCTGGGAATTTTGTGAGGTCACCAGACCCCATGTAAAGGTACAGTCACATTAACCTTCAGTTCAATGAAATTGTCCCGCACTTGCACAAAAAAGTATGTGATCTCACTATTCCATAAAGGGTAATAAATAAATATTGAGCAGAGCAATCAAACTGTAAACAGTGTGGTTTCTGTTGGCATATCTGCACAGTCAAAGTTGAAGAAAGGTGAACTCTGACCTGCGAGTCTGCTGGTGCCAGCTGGAGAAACTACCAAAACTGTTACTGTTATTAGTAACACCTGAGCTTTTCCTGCTATGACAAGTCAAATTAGTACTTTTTTCACAGCAGACATTTTGTCACGTCATAGCAGGAAAAACGCAGGTGTAATTGATAACATTAATGACGAGTGCATTCCATTTAGGCGAGCTAGTTCCAGGGTCCTGGTATTGTGCATAGTGGCTCACTGTCATGGCAACAGAGCCATTGTTACCGAAACTTGTTTCCCCTGTGCTTTTCCTACTGTGACAAGTTAAAAATGTGTGACTAATTGTCACCAAAAAAATCCAGCAAGTACAAAAAGAGTTTGTATATAAATTTGTCGGAATTGTCCTTTAAATCTGTTTTGTTTTTGTTTTTTTTACAGCTTCTATTCTTGAAATATATTATCATGTGGCTTCAGGACTCTTCAGCCTGTCAACAATAAATGTCAATCGACGGGCTTATCAAGGGCCTACCCCTGGTGAGGTAGGTGTCTTCTTAATAGTTGCCTTACTGAAAAACTCACAGGACCGCTTTCTAACATAGTAATATAATGTAACAATTTTGTTATAAATCATTTACTTAGTTACTGATAATTTGAAAAAACAAATTTTAGTTATTAAATGACTAAATGAGGGGAGTAATACAGCATGAATCATCTGTATTTTAGTAATATTGAAGGATGACCTTCAGTTTTTAATACTGTTTACCTAAAGTACATGTATAAAGTTCTGAAAATGAGTTGTATTTTGGGATTGAAATAATTCAAAACCACGACTCAAACAATTTCCATTTCAACTGTCTATTAATACATATTAACTGCCCTCTTCAAGGTCCGCCCACCCTGCGGACTGTCACCCAGCGGAGCTATCTGAAAGACCAGCTTAACTTTATGTTGAGAGCCATGACTGAAGTCTTAAATTAGACTGGACTGCATGGAGCCTTTGGGTTGGGCAGTGAAAGTGACTCACTGGTATGCATGACAAACCACTGCCTCTGTTCATTATGGATGGTTTCTCTCTGTGTTTGTAAGAGAGATTGAACCTCTCCACTGATGGTTAATTCTCCTCCCTCTTCCTCCTCCTCCTCCTCCTCCTCCTCCTCCTCCTCCTCTTCTCTGTTTCTGTCTCTCTCTCATACACACTGATGATATTCAAATGCCTGCAGGAAGGCTAAAAAGGCAGAGGGAGTCAGCGGGAAAGAGTCAGAGTGGGTATGCAGGGGAGTGGGAGCGCCGTCTCGTGGTGATCAGTCAGGCCACTTCCAGAGCTGGATTTATGGCACGCAGCTGTTGAGTGGCTGACAGACGTGTGAGGAGCTCAAGCGCAGCTGCTTCTCAAGCTGCTCGTACCAGCTCGAGCTCTGCTTACTGTTTACGGAAAGAGAGGACTGCTGTGCCTCAACACACAAGGGTGAGTAGTCTGCCTTTTCTTCCAGAAATACTCTGACATGTTTCTTTCATAACTTCCTCGTAAGAACATATTTAAGTGTTTTATAATGGCAACCTTTGACCTACTGTACAGTTATTTACATTTTCTTTTTCTTTCTTTGTGACTCATTGTGCTGTGATTACTAACTTTGTAGTCTTTCCAGAATCAGTTTGGGATTTGGAAAAAGTGTTTTCTGGTTGCCAGCTGTCTGCAGTTTTACCATACATGGCCAGCAATATTGGAATACAAAAATAACTTTGCAAAAGAGCACCTCACTAATGTTTTATGTGTATTATTAGCAATACTCTAGTGTCTTTATCGTTTTCCGTTAGTTATACCTATGTAGGTGTGTGTGTGTGTATAAATTTAGTTCACAATGCTGTGGCCTATTTTTAGAAGTTAAGGCATCACAGCAGAGTGCAGACATGACGCCGGCCACTTACTAGGCAGACAGACAGAAACTACAGCCCTTTTGCTTGAGCTTTCGATCACTCCTCGCTCCACATGCAGCGCTTCTTTGAGTATTCCTCTGCGAACGTCCTCCAGCTAAACAATTTGAGCTTTCCTAACTCACCGAAACTTTTGGCATTTGGTCAGGTCAAGCCTCGGCTCAGAGGGGAAGCCTGGATACTCAATTACAGCCGAACCCTGTGGATTTTAGGCGAGCAGTTAGCCTGCCCGGCCCGGCCCTCACTCTCATCCAGAGGTCAGAGACAGAGAGAGAGCCAAGGAAGAGGCAAGGAGCATCACTTGTTTAAGGTTAATTGAGAGGGTGGCCTAGGATAAATAGCCCTATTAACAGTGCTGAACCAAGTACTCTTCATCTTTGGGAGCAGGGGACTGTGTTAGAGGTCTGCAATGCCTTTTAGTTGTCTCTCCTGTGGTACAGGATAGACATTTGTAAAATTGTAGAGTGACAGTCACATTTTAAACCAGCTTTCTATCACCAGGAAGCTTAAAAATAAAGACATGAACCTTATAAAAGCTATTTTCTCTCTAAGCCTGTATGGTCAGACTGTATTTCCGATCATAAAGTCCCATAAATTGAGCATTCCTGGCGCTTGAGCAGCGAGACTGTTCGGGGAGTGTTTATTTGGGTTGCTATGGAAGGATCAGTCTGTGGCTAAAGGGCTGGTGGTAACACTGCAACTGGAGCTGGAAGACGCCTTTAAAGATCCAGCCTCAAAGCTGCCTCCTCCTCCTACTGCTGCTGAAGTACGGGCGCCTCTTAATACCTTCATTTAATGTAATTAGACTGGGTTAGATCAAATTCATTAACATCATAATGAACAAATGGAGAGCTCTTTCATCCTCACCAGAGTGGGCTGATCAACATGTTAACACGCAAATGATCTGTGGTTGTTAATAGTGTGGGGATATTGGAGTCGCCCAATTTAACAGACACTGATTCATCTTAGTCCCTTTTTCAGCCTCAATGGAGAACTCGCTTGATAAAACATCAAAACATCCCAATCCATGTCCACAAAACTAGCTGAGCAATGTCATGTTCCCTCCCTCACTAAAAGTTGCTGTTGCTTTGCTGCTTTGCTGCGTTGCTGTGATTCCATTTGTCATTATGACTCAATCTCAAAAGTACGATTAATAAATATAAATGAGGTGAGATACGGGCAGAAAAAATGAGCATTTCACCCAACTCCCCCTCTCCTTATCAACCTTCACTCTCCTCTCCTGTGTGGAAATGGCACAAATTTTGTTCATACGGTATGTCACTTTATGCAGAGTCTGTTCTGGCCCTTTTCTGCTTGTATCATCATCGCCACATGAGTGTCACAGTGGGATGATGTGCCCGGCTGAACATCTGTTAATGTCAAAGAAGAATTACTTTTTGGTTTGAAAAGTGGCTCCTTTAACATGATGGAAAACGCCTTTACTGTGGCAGTAAGACGCAACATCTGTCCAGTATGTAAATCAGCTGGGCTACTAGAGTCTAAGCAGCTTCAGAAAACACTGCTGAGACAACCTAGATATATCTTTCTTCAGATAACTTTTTTTTATAAAGTTAAGATGTGGCGCCTCTAAAGTATGGATGAAGATTTGGAGCAGTTTGTTGCTTGGAGAAAGCTGCAGTCTGTCTATGTTTTGGGTGTTTTATTGACTAATAATAACCTGCAACCGACAGCATTTTCTTCAGGCCTTGTCCTCGGTGAAAGCAGCTTCCTCTGCAGCCTCTCTCTAGTTATCAATTCAGATTATTCAATAGAGAGTGACACCACTCCTCTCTCTGCAGCCCCGTGCGGCTGCGTGGTCCTTGGCTCCTCTGTGTTCAAACACACACTTCCCGCGTTGTTGTGAGATTTGTCCCTGAGCTTCCCTGTTGTCACTGTGTCAGATGGTCCAAATGTGCTGACTGGGGGGCTCACTCGCAGTTGGCGCTCTGTCTGCCCTCACGTGAACTGAATACAGAAAATGACTGACTGAAATATGCTGACATTCACCTCCTTGGTTTGTGTCATTGATAGCCTGCTGCTGCTGTGTAGCCACAAAGTACCGCCTCTGCTTTGTAATAAATGCCACTTTCCTTTTTGAAAAACCTCTGGAAATTCTGTCAAGTTTTCCGTTGGCGCAGTGAGCCAGATATCCACTGGGTCTGTGCACGAGCTGTGGGCTCATGAATGCTATACTGTGCACTGTGTGAACAAGGCATTGTATAGAAGTGCAATTGTGCAGTGTGTATGTATACAACTAAACTTCAGACTGAACAGAGTGATTTCAGATTTTGCAGGATGTGTGAAAGCTGTCTGTCAGAGATGGAAATCAACCTCACGACATAATTCAGAGAGCAGAGAGCCACCTCAGACCACACCCATACGAAAGTGCTTACCATCTTTTATATATATATATATATATATATATATATTGATATTGCTTTGATTCAAGATATTGATATCTCATTGATGTCTGAATACATTCTCCAAAACCTTCTTAAAACCTGCATTCATGGTAATAATGTAGATGGCTACTAAATTATGAAAAAAAGACCCGGAAAGGAAACAGTGAAAGGAACAGTTGGTCTCCTCTTGAACTGGTGAGCTAGTTTGTACAGGAAACAAAAGCAATAAGTACAGATATGTTACTAGTCACTGCAGACTTTACAGACATACTTAAAGCTGCTATAATCAATATATGTATATTAACAAAGCGTGAAAGAGGTCGCTTTGTATTGACAAACAGAAAATGATGACCCATCTTTGTTCCCCTTAGCTCTATGGAGATATATAGCAGTTTTCAGCTATTTTTGTGGTTTTCCGGCCACAACATTACTGTTCTGGCTCACTCCCACCGCTCTCATAGAGTCGTTTTTGACTGGCAAGAAAGTATGGAGAGAAACTAGTCTCAATATGGCCACAAATGTGTATTACATGATATACAAATGAAAAATAAGATTTACAAATATATACAATGATTAGTGTGTAATTTAGAATACTCACAAATGCGTGTTCCAATCCACACACACAAATACCCCGTACAGAGTAAGTACAGAGTAGGCTAAGTACCCTGTTCTTACAGAGTAACTACTCTGTACCTATAGCGTAAGTGCAGAGTAATGAAATCATTTTTTATTTGTAGATATTGTAATACACATATTGAGACTAGTTTCTCTCCATAAGAAAGCTCTTAAAAACCCCACTCTACGCTACCTTCGCAGCACCAAACAGCAGACAAACTGGCTGGTGAACACAGGACCGTTTCTATCTTTGTGGGGGCCCTATG
>LKNJ01006089.1:0-19317 GCA_002120245.1 Maccullochella peelii | reverse complement strand
TATCCACAGCTGTTGAGTGAACGAATGAATTTAGGGTGTGCACCACTCCCAGTGATGTACAACCTTACAGGAGTGCTTGTGAAGAGACTCCAAGCAGGAGCTCAGCGTTGGACAGTCCACTCCTCACCTCTCGCTACCAGACTTCTGGGACCTCAAACAGCGATGTTGTTGTGGATTCAGCACCTGTGCAAGAGAGGGACGGACATGCAAAGATGAGAACAAGAACCACACTTCCAGTAGCTTGCAAGTTATCATACTGAAATCTTGCCAATTGGTAAATTAAAACCTTTTGAAGCCTTAGCTTTTTGCTCAGTTTTTAATTCCCTTTGTTTACAGGTTTTGGCACAGTCACTACATGTCTTAGTCATTTTCAGGATAAGTTGGGCTACTCAGAAATGCCATCATTTCACATGTCAATGGTACTTTACATGTCTCTCCACCCATCCACAAATGCTGTCCTAGAAGTTTTGCCCAACACACCACAAATATATCTCTACTTGATACAAATGTATAGACAGGAGTGTCACTGTTGTATTGATATAAAAAATTATTAAAAAAAAAAACATTGATGGGACATCATAATCTTAGCAATTTCAAAAATGTATCGGTCTAAAACAAAACAAGATAAAAACTGCAATAACTGGGTTTTTGGCCAGTTGGGGGCAGCAGAAACAAGTTGTGAACACAACACTGACATATTATCGCCTTTTGCAAACTTGTTAGCAAAGAGTTGCTTATTCACACATCCAGTAGTTATGGAGCAACATTATTCACTCTTTTAGCTCAGTTTGTGGTCTCTATGCACTCAGAGGGAAAGATTTGACTCTTTAGCTGCTAAACACGCAACTACATTCACCAGCTAGTCGCTAAAAACGAACAAAAATAGCTAATATTCATTATTTTAAAATCACTCCTATAATTTATTCTCATTTCCATTTCGCTAAACATGTTCTGAGTTTCCACACTACAGTTCCCTTCATGCTTTGGGTGATGCAAACAGAAAGCGTGTTAGCTGTAAGCTTTGCCTTTAGCCTGTATTTCTTTACATTCTGTGAATCTACATTATGGCAGTTTGAGATTATGAGGCAAAATCTGAAGTTATAACGAGCGTCTTTTTTCTACGATTTCCTAGACATCAAACCTCAAACAGTTTGAACTGCGTCAAGCAGACTAAGGATTAATAAGCCCTCACACTGACAAACACACCTTCAGCTTTCTTTTTCTTTTGACCTTTCCTTCTGTGGCCTGTTGAGGCTTGTTGCCAGGTGACCGTCCCCTCAGCATCATTGCCTGGATCTGCACCCTCAGGACTTCCCTCCTCATCAGGGACCGGACTTAACCCTGCTGAATCTGACGAATCTCTGCAGGGCACAGCAACCATTAAGACGCTTAAATCACTGCAAACAGGATAACAGTGACAGCATAAATGATCACCTCCGTTTTACTTACGCTGTCTTTAGCCATCCTTCTGAGGTCTTGCTCTCAATAGCTTCTGCGTTTGCCTGTCCACTTATGTCTAGGAAACACAAGGACAACCAGTGCATGAGAGCCTAAATTAGACCTCCTTTTACAGTGTGTGTATTTATTTTCTTTTTTCTGCATTTTACTTAGTTAGGAGGGAACACTAAGCACAAAGTGAAGAAAAATGGAAAAAATTGTGAAGTTTTAAGACTCAAAAACAACAACATTGGAATTAAGCTACATATCCACCAAATGGACTGCATAAATGGGAATATTGTAAATATATTGTCTAACAATGTTGTTACCGTTATTATTCAATGTTGCAAAATTCTTGCCAAAAAACAAACAACAAGATATATGCATAATTGAAATTTCCATGTGTGTTGTCTCTGTCCTCATACACAATGTTGTCAATCAGGAATGCATCGGACCCGTCCATTCTGCAGCAGTTGGCCATTAATAAAATCTGATAGCAAACAAATTACCATTTTACTGGAGACTATATTATTCACAATGCCACCTGCCCTCTTCCCCTCAGGGGCCACTGAATCTCTGCTGAGTACTTTCCAAGGCAAAACCTGCTGCATGTTACCACACTGCAGCCAGAAGGTACTTATGCACATATGCGTTCACACACCATCAGTTTTCATCTTCTTGCTGCCTGTGCTATCCGGGTATGAGTAGTGACTCCAGCCGCCGGCAATTAGAGCCTCTCCGGCTCCCTGCTCTCCCTGAACGGGACTGATGCTGCGTTTCCTCAAACCCCTAGAACAAAAAAAATAAATAGGCCATACATACATCAATATAAATAGAAACTGTGCATACCTGCAGAAACTCCCAAGGTGAGTGTTGAATAAAGTAAGTACAGGTGTACCTGGGATATCCAAATCCACCAGAAGCAGTGGAGGTGTAGTGAGATTTCACCCAGCCGTCCTCTCCCCAAGTTTTGGCCGTCTGGCTGAGCTTCTCCTTGTCCTGCTGCTTACCCTGGATGTACTCTGCATACGTCTGGATCCTGTAACTCTCTGCATAGCGGCTGGTGTTCATAGCTGCGTGGTGATAAGGAAGACGTTAACGGATTGCATCAATGTTTTGTGAAGATGACACATGTACTCCGCCGCGGTGTTAAACTCACCTATCTGTACCTGGTCCGTCTGACTTAGGGACACAAATGCCGACGTGTCGTCTATCCATGAAACCTGGATGTTTCCTGAGTGGATAATAGAAGTAGAAAGTGTGATGAACAATGGGTTCATACCTACGTAAAAGCAGAATTATTAGGCAAAAACATGTCTCACCAAAGGCACTAAAGAGCTGGTAGAGGTCACTAGTCTTCCATTCTTTTGGGAAGGTGACATACAGGACATGGTCTCTTTTAGGTTGCACTGCAGGAACAGAGGAGATTAGCGGGAAATGCCAGCAACAGGTGAGGTGTAGTTTTAATTCAACGCTTCATTAAGTGATATTTCATATTAACACTGAATCAAAAGGCAAGCTAACATACACAGTTAAAATGATGGAATATCAGGCCTGTGACTTTGTTTTGGTGTTTTTCTGACCCCATAGTGGTCAAAAATCACTTTATGCAGCTTTAAAAAAAAATTAAAAATAAATAAATAAATAAAGTGCCCTGTGAAGTTCTTGTGAACAACCCAAGCTGTTTGCATTTTGTGCATCTCACCAAAACCAACTGTCCGATAAACGCATTTACTTCCTTATAACATTTGCAGAGCCCTGATTTTTAAATCGTGCCGTTTACATCCAGGTTTGCTAGCTTGTAGTCTTCTTCACTGCGATCTTTCTTTGCGCATTTCCGCCACCAACTGTCATTCAGTGGAATAGCATGAATCAGGCGGGTAGGAATGCGTATTGTGTGCGCTCCAAAACTGGGACCTACTTGTAAGAAACATTGCTCCATGGTGCTGCTAGCGTTCAAAACCTCACAGGGGTACATTTAAGTGTGGCAACATTTGCAAGCATGTAGTCAATATAGCAATCCTCACATATAGCTCTGCTGAGCTGCATCATAATACTCACAATCTGGTCCTGTGATGTTGAGGTAGGGAATATCTATTATCCTCATCAGGAAAAGCCTTGAGAATAGAAAAGAGAAGTATTATGTGCATGTTTAGCAGTAAATTAAAGCAAATAACAGAAATTTAAGCGCGTCTCTTACTTGTTGAAGAAAGGCTCAATTAGTTTTGAGCGGGCTGAGATGTATGCTTTGGGTGGAGTCAAGAAAGAGCCTGTGAAGAGTGTTGGGCATGCCAAGTTAAACAACATGTATTGAGACTTTGTTTTTTAAATGTGCACACAGACATGCAACAGGCGCAGTGAGATTGTGTGCGTTACCCAGGTAGTTGGCCATTGAGATGAAACAGAGGCCAGTGATGTAGGCATCGTACCCGGCCTCATGGAGCTGCTCCTGGGCTGTGTCATAACTGTGGAACCCCTCTGCCGTTTCTGATAAGAACAGTACAAAAGGAAAAAAAACCAAAACAAAAGGTGTCGGCAGGATTTTGTAGGTTGAGAGTGGTTCAGGCAAACGTCAAGTGCATTTACTCACCAACTTGTGGTGACTTGAAGGGGCTCTCCTTCAGACGTTTTTCCAACTCTGCCAGAGAGGTGTTCGTGACCAGCTCCTGAAACACAAAAGTAAAATTTAATTTTTGCAGGTGTTTTTTTTTTTTTTTTTTTTTTTTTAGAGCCACTTGTGTATCTTGCACTTGCAACTGTGGCTAGAGCAACAAGTAAAGTTTCTGTCACTACTTTTGGGGTAATCTGGTTAAAAAGTCCCTACCAGTTTCAACCTCAAAAGGCCAGAGTAACAATGTGCTTTAACCATAATGATGTCCAATCAGTATTACTTGGAGAGCAATTTTTCCTTTTAAACCTTCCTAAAATATCTCGATCACCAACTACAAATTAGTGCTCCTTGTATTCTTCAGCTATGAAGGAGATCATTTACCTTAAAAGGCTGAGTGGTAGCCATTAACTTTGTGTCCAGAAGTCTGCAAGTGGAGAGATAACCAATGCGTTGAACAACAAGAAGCACAGAAAAGCATCTGTTGTGAAGACAAGTTTAGCAAAGGAAAGGAATAATACCTTGGGAAGACACACATTGTGACCTCTTTAAAGTCTTGAAGATCCTGAAGAAAAGAGCATTGACATAATTCA
Organism: Maccullochella peelii; assembly: GCA_002120245.1. Taxonomy (NCBI): domain Eukaryota; kingdom Metazoa; phylum Chordata; class Actinopteri; order Centrarchiformes; family Percichthyidae; genus Maccullochella; species Maccullochella peelii. The sequence continues at coordinate 14,679 of LKNJ01006089.1, read as the reverse complement.
TAAATCAAATTACTCAGCTATAAACTTCTATTTCATGCAGCCAAAAATGCTCTGTATTTCAAATATAAGCGTTTACCTCTGGCAGAGGGCAGTAGAACTGATGGATGGTGTGCATCACATCCAACAGCATGTTGTGGCCAACCACAAGTTTACCCTGTGTGTCAGATGAAATGGGTTGGGGGTACAAGTCAGACTTTCCAAAGCCGCAAATATTAAAAAAAAATAAAATAAAATAAAAACACACACAACCAGAAAAACCTGAATTAGCAACAGAAGGTTACATTCCAACTGCTAATTAATGAGTTTAGTGCAATTCAAGATTTGAAACTTTGAGCCGATTTACAGTTGAACTGAAAAAAAAGTTGAGGTTGACTCACAGATTTAGAGATGGCGTGAATGACCCTGGAGAAGCCAACAGCATCATTCAGCTCCTCCTGTTGGGGGTAGAAAAGTGTGGGGCAAAAATATTACATATAATCAAAAACAAATGCATCTTAAAAGTTCTTCAAAATGAGAGAATTTTATGTTTTCCTACATTCAATACAATTCTCACAATTAGGACAGGAAACCCTTTACTTTAATATCCATCTTGAACCCAAACTCACCTGTTCTCTCTCCAGTTTCTGCTGTTCCCTCCTCTTCCTCTCCTCATCATCTACTTTGCTGACCTGGATGTATCGCTCCTTCTGCAAACATACATCGATATTTTACATACTCTATACAAAAACAAAAAGGCAAAATTGGCTGAAATTAAACCTGGTCTTACCTTTTCTGTTTCAATGGTTTCCACATGAAGCCCCTTGGGAAACCTGTGAAAGCAAGACAAATCTTAGTCTTCTACAAACCAACACAAACAACAATAATAGCAAAAGTGTTATGCAACACTCACTTCCAGTTCAGTGTCTGGTAGATCAGCTTTCTCTGAAACCTGTAAGAAAATAGATACAAGTAGAAATTTAAAATAAAATAATAATAATAATAATAATAAACATGATAAATACAAATCAAACATAGGTGTGGTATTTTGAGAGAAGAGCTAGATTACCCAGTACATGGCTCCAAATCCAAAGTCTTCTCCGAGTTAGTGAAGAGGGCCTCAACCTTCTCACTGTGGGGAAAACAGAAGAAATGATCAAAACACAAAAAAAGGGGCAGACAACAACATTATTGTTAATAAGTTGCGTTCTTGCCCTCAAGATGCCTCTGGGAATGCCCAGTTAGAGAGACGAAAGTACTCCATTTGCACTGTAACACTTACATGACCCTGTTGATGAAGTCTTTATGTTCCTCAGGTACATGTGCAGGGCCTTTGGAGGAGGATGGGGAGATGTAGGAAGGTGTCCCTACACCGTTAGCATGCTGATTTCTCCTCTCCTCGGTCTGCTCCCTCAGCTGGGCTTCCTCTTCTTGATTTAGGTATGGGATTCCTTGGAAAACCAGAAAAGTCTCCATTTTACTTCTGTGTAGTGACCTGAAGTTCAATGGTGGCTCCACACAGTCACTGCAAACTAGACCATTTATTGTATTATGCAATTCTATCACATTAAAAACTTTGTGATATGGTGAGTCCATGCTGTGAAAGACTACTGCAAGATGAGAAGGAAATCTGTTTAGTAAGTAGTTAAAATATGATGGTTTCTTGCATTTTTAACACTCAATAACATTACCAGCATTGGCAAAAGGTAGAGGGAAGCAAGTGAACCAGAACAATTACAGCTCTCGCAGGTTCTGCAAAGCCTGCATAGCTTTGATGTGCAGTTACACTTTTGGAGGGGTGAAGCTAAATGAGAGCACAACTGTTTATCTACAGTGACCATGCAGATACAACACCATTGAAAATACAGACTTACTGCCAGACTGTAAACACAAACTAGGTTTCCACAAAGACTAGCCTAATAATCAGACTGGATTGGCATTAAATAAATCAGACCTAGGCAGCGATTCAGAGGTCTGCACCCAGGCAAACAAAGGACAACTACATATACAAGTTTGAGTAACGAGCAAGGGGCCTGGAGCCAGCTGTTCCAGTATCACAGATTATCACAGCTTTCCTAATCCAACAATGAGGCTGTAATGTTTTGGGTTTTTTTTTTTTTTTAAGACACTGGTGCCAATAGGTTTCTTTTTTTCTTGCGCCAACACTTTTTCTACAAAAATTCAGTTTATTTAACAAAATTAGTGAAACTTCCCATTCAAGAACTTTGCCTAAATTAATGTTCAGTATGAAATGAAGATTTTGATTTAAATCTTGAGAAGAAACTGACCAAACATTCACTGTCAACTGTCAATATGTGAAAGTTTGACATGTGGTGCTATAAACTCACATCAGCTGGGAGTCAAATGTTGAGGTTTCATGTCAAGCACTACACATCATGAGACAAAAAGGGCATTTGGCTGTTATTCTGTGGTGCACTCACCATTACAGAACACCTTGTTGAAGTCAAATCCCTGACTGGCCAGGAAGTCAATACTGGAACTCTGAAATGACAAAAATGATCTTCCATTTTCACAACTTCCAAACAAAACGCCAACAGACTTGTCATCGTTTTACAGCTGACCAGGCATTTTCAGGAACAGTCATTTTTAAACCATTTTAAATTAAAATCACTGTCACTATTAAAAAGTAACTCATCTCAGGTCACAGACGTAATCCAATGGACCCTGAGGAGCAACACCAACTTACCTGACAGATGAATTTTATGTCAGGGGACGTCCTGTTGAACGGTTTCGGGAATATATAAAAATTAAAAGGCTTTATGACATACCTACAGAGACGGGAATAGAGGAAACAGAACAATGATAATTAGTGAACCTGTGTGCGAGTCATACAGAAGCTGGACCACTTCCATTATTAGTATCTAGTTGACAAATATTTTTGCATAAAACCTAACAATGCCATTGGGGTAAATCTAAGTAAACTGTTGCTTGTTGGGACTATTTTAAGTTGAAATTAAAAAAAATGTTTACCAAAGTCATTAAATTGACTGGATTAACCTGTTAGGAGCCTCTGGTGCAAAAAAGAGCTGATGGGCCACTATTAGCCCCTCAGTTTTTTTAATGCTAGAATACTACCTGGCCCTGGTTTGTTGTGTAGTAATTTGATTAAAACACATAATTTAGAAATATGCCTCACAAGGGCCCAAATCTGAATAAATTTCGGCTCAAGGCTAGATTTTGACCCTCTTCGTGACAGGGCCTCAAGATGTGGTAATAAAGCAGAAGCCACCTTAAGGCCCTTATGTCAGTTGATATTTTGCTTGAGTGTTACACAGTCCCAAAATAATTTCAATTAAATTAGCAAAAACTAGTTGGCACACCGTAAACCTGGAGGGTTTTGGGGCCCCTGGGGTTTTGGGGAGTTTGGTAATCCAGCCAGGAGATGGTACAGGGTGTACGTGTGACTTATCAGTGTGAAAACGAAGACATTAATTCTACTCTCTGCACTGGATGATGAACCAATTTGGTCTCAAAATGACATTTGATGTAATAAAGAAGGGATTTTAAATATAAGCAGATGACAGTGTTTGGAGTCCTTTGGGAGATAGTACTTCTAGTTTGTCCCCAAATATCAATGGCAGATATAAAATCCTGTATTTGTTAAGCAGATATCACTCACTTTGACTTTGCCTGGTCGTACTTGAATGTGCATAATCCAAACTGGAAGAGCAGAAAGTCCATGGAGTGCTGGTGGACAGGAAGAAACATATTAAATGAGATAAACAGTAAGCTTCTCTTCAAACTGTCCGCAGGAATATGGAGGGAAACCAGGATGCATTGGAGGTGTGTAGCAAGTCAACCCTGCTAACCTTTTTAAGCTTCGTGTATCGCTCGTCCGGTGTGTCCAGCCCGTTGGTTAGCGCACTGACATTAGGACCGTCGCTTATCCCTAAAAAACACATGTCAGAATTTATACACAGCGTTGGCTATTTCAATCAATTTCTTATAAAACCCTCATTACACGGTTACCTGAAAATTCTCCATCGATGGCAAGGAAGTCAGCCTCATCTATCGCGCTGTACACCGTGTTTAAACTGTCTTTAAAATCTGGGAGGGAAAAGGAAAATGCCTTAACATCGTTATGTTAGCGTGATGAGGCAGACGGCGTGCTTTCCAGAAGAGGAACACATAGCTAAACCCGCAGCCGCAAACCTAGCTAGCTAGCAAGCAGCACAAACACTGCGGAATGGAATGGAGCCTTGTGTATTTTAAATATATATCAGGTCCCGAATCTGTTGGGCATTTTCATGATGTATATAGAGAGCAAAAAAAAAAACCCCAAAACCGTGTGCAAATTCGGGCTGGCTACTTACTTCTGCGTGTCACCTCCATCCCTGCACAATGACTGAACCCGGCTGACAGCTAACGTTAGCTAGCCTACGTCAACTGGCTTTTAACCGTTTTTCAAACACTTCCGGGGCCGCTGCTACAAGGCAAATCAGCGCCGCACAGCTTCAGTATGTTTGTACGAGCTGTACACATTTGGAATTGTAATTGAGAGGGATTAGATTTAAGATTTAAAATGATATCCCTTATATTAAATATCACCAGGTTATGTATTATATTACGTGTTGGCTGCAATGATATAGGTATGAGAGGGGAAATGAGGTGCGTTTTACTGCAGTAGCTTTAATTGTTCTTTTTCCTCTCTTCTTGGTATATTGGTTGAAATATAAATTAATATATTAATATGAATATAGGCCTAGGCCGACCACTCCTTTAACTAAGCTCAAATATTTCAGATTTCAGGACTACTTCAGTCTTAGCCAATTAGCTAGAGGTCATAAATCACTTTTTTATTGTCCATAAATCCACACAGCTTTGTAGTGTGTGTCAGTATACCAGCATCTATCTATCTATCTATCTCCAAGATGAAGGAAGCAAGATGCTTTCAAAATGCAGTTGTACTGTGACCTCATGCAGGGAGATGAACTTTTAGCTTCAGCTTTTGGTCACAGTGGGCAATCAATATGGTCTCTACATGGTCTCTGCTTTCATATTCTTCTGGGTCAGGTCAAATGTGAGACGAAGGCAAGAAAAGGAATGTATGCTGGACAAAATCCATCACAGTATATCACAATATAATGTACATTGAACATATCCACAAAAATCTGCCTTGCATGTGAGCAGGATTTGTGGCTCTTACTGTGGACCATGGCTGGATCCGCTACATTTGTGAACACATTTAAGTTCCTGGTGTGATTTTAGGTGGTGTCTCTGAAGTCAGGCTGGCGATGCAGCTGCCACCGAATTTCTAAGAGACAGAGCAGTTCCTGCAATTATTATCTACACTTTGTATTCTAAGAGGAATATGAAAAAGTATTTTTCACAAGAAAATGTCTTTGCAGTGAAAGCAGGGGTGAAGTATTCTCTCCACTGAAATGCAAAGATGACATTTCAAAAAGTACACACTTCTTTAATAAAGGGAAGCAGGAAAAGGCTTCAGCTTTTATGTCTAATGTTTTCTCCAGCCAGGGAGGTAAAACTGCAGAATTATATATTTTTTGACAGTATTTTACAAATACGTCAAAAATATAATTATATATCTATATCTATTCTAGCTTTTAAAAGCTGGCTTTTAAATGCACAACAGAAATATATGTTATCTGTAAAATATGTCTATGCATGCAACAAGCTGCACTTTGTATGCCTTTGTTTGCAGAGTTTTATTACCTTGCAGGCTTGGATGTAGACAGACTTTACACTCCTTCTAGATTATTATTATTATTATTAAATTTTTTTAAGATGCCAACAAGCAGAGGAGGATATAATTACACAAATCTGCAAGTGAGATCAAAATAATCTCACAAAAGCATCCCACTTCAGAACAAACAAAAGGAAAAAAAAGGAAGGAGGAGACAAACAAACATAAGGATGACAAGCAGAGATATAAGTGACGTGGAAAAAATAGATTACAGCATGGTGACAAATGCTTACATAAGTGATAAACGACAAGGCAAATTAAACAGATTTAATTAAATGTGGTTGATGAGTGGAAGTGAGAGAGGGAGGGAGCATGTGTGTGTGCTGAACTTTAACAGAGGGCAGTTCTGATCTATGGGATGCCTTTATTTTTGAATGACCTTTAAGGTGTCATTTCACATTTACTGCTGTTATGGTTCCCCCCCACACAAACACACACATTGCTGCAGAATGGTGAAATCTGTGATGTGTTGCTGAAAAACTGCAAATATATTCAGTCAACTTTCTCCAGCTTGAAGAAATGATTAGTCATAATGTGGTTTTAAGGTTACACATGTGAACAGAAGTGTCAAACAGCTGGCCTGAACTGGAGTGAGTTTGTCATTTCTGCGGAAAAATATCCCCTAAAAGGTTGTCCTACTCTTTTCACTATCAGCCTTCAGTGTACTGTTCTGGTGACTGAGTAGGAGATTAGACACTTACTCTTGCTCGACTCCACTATCAATCTCAGGAAATCAATTTCTCCAAATGACTTTTGCACTTTGTTTAGCAGTAAAATTTGTAATATTGAGAAAACTTGTTAAAACTTTTTTGGGGGGCATTTTATGCCTTTAATGGATAGGTTCACAATTTCTAAAGTCTGCCTTAAACAATCCCAACATGTCCGCATGTTCATCATGATTAATACATGATTGAAATCACTTCTGGTTGCTGTAATCATTCCTGCTGTCCATACTGCAAAGAGATCCCTTCATAAAGTGATTTCACTCTAAGTAAAATCCACAGCCCTCTCTTCAATTTATCATTTTGGTGGATCGTATATGTTTACAATCCATCTATAACTTTGGCATCCTGATTGTCCACACTGTAATTTTACTGTGTTGGTCTATTCTGTACACACAACATCCACTGCATGTCTGTTCGTCCTGGGAGAGGGATCCCTCCTCTGTTGCTCTTCCTGAGGTTTCTTCAATTTTTTCCCCATTAAAGTTTTTTTTGGGGGAGTTTTTCCTCATCTGAATTGAGGGTCTAAGGACAGAGGGTGTTGTATGCTGTACAGGTTGTAAAGCCACTTGAGGAAGATTTGTGATATTGGGCTATATAAATAAAACTGACTTGACTTGACTGTGTAAAAATTACTCTAAAGTTCAGCTGAAGCTAATAATAATAGCAGTGTGTCGTGTAAATGTCGTGGGTATCTTCCACAGTTACAGTGTTTTTAGTAGAAAATGTCCTCTTTGTGTTACTATCCTTCTGCCGCAGCTCAGATAGGAAACGCTGTCTGTGGAAACAAAGAGGGAATTTCATACTAAAAACATGATAACTTTGGAAGATACCCACTTTATTTGACTAACTCAGACCCAGGGGGATTTTGTCCCCCATCGCTTAGAAAGGCAGTCAGTATGGACAGCAGGAATGATTACAGCAACCAAAAACACTTTCAATGCACATATGGGCATGTCAGGATTGTTTTAAAACAGACTTGAAAATAATGTGAACATATACTTTAATGGACATCGACAGTGGAGGTGTCAACAAACGTCCCCAGTCAGACCCAAACTGATGTAGTGTCAAATGGCAGCATCCAAACCTTGATGATAAGACAACGCATACTTTGGCATTTCAGAATTAAGGTCATTGTTGTATAACTAGTACCTATACATATGTGCACATAAATTAATGTGTTAGGTAATATGATGTGTGCTTTACAGTTGCTAACATTAACTAACTAACTCACAGCTAGATTAACCCACTATGGCCTCAGGGCAAAAATGAGCTGTATGCAGTATGTAGTCATTAACCTGTCACAAGTGTCAATCAAGTTCAGTGCACACACCAGACTACATGACAGCCTCATTATATTTTGCCTGGAGTCCCATATCTAACCGGCCCTGCTATGCTGGAAAATTAATTTGCCCCAGATTTGCTGTGTTAATTATGGTCATTTTATGTATGTAACCCACCATGTTTGTAGTCTGATAATCAAGCTGAATTTCCATTTCGTTCCACTTTATTATTCAGTCTTTTAGTCATTTTCTATCTACCCCAACCTAATCAGTAGCGAGTGACATCTATCTTCCACCAACTTCATAATGAGCACAACACCAGTTGAAAAAAACTGAGATGTGGACAGCGAGGTCTGGAACCAGTCATTTCATATGTTAAAGGTCATAAAAATATGTTTTGACACAGGGCCACTCTACAAGACAAGGCCACAAGATTTGTAAGTAATCACCACCTTAAGGCCCTTATCATTTAAGTCAAAGTAGTCAAATAACTTCAAACCAACTGATACGCAGTGAACCTGGGGCTTTTGGGGCCTCTTAAAGTCTCAGGCTCCGGGGCTGTTGCCCTTTTAGCATGGTTGGCAAATCTTTCTTGGCCTAAGAGAGATTAAGGCAGCTGATCAATATGGAAACCGGAAAATCTGAGATCATATTCCAATAAACTGATGATTAATTAGGTTTATAGGTTTATAATTTAGCTTTACTGCACAGGCCTGTGAAGCTGCACAGTCTTTTTGGTTAATATTACCATCATAAGTAAATGCACCATTGATGATGGCTTACCTAGTTTAAAGTACTTCTTTAAACTGAGGCAGGTGGTGAGGGTGCAGAGAGGGCTCTTCAAAACCAGGCAGGTTGGATTTTGACAAAGTGATAATGAAACAGCAACATCAGGGAGAGAACGCCAGCAATGCCTTGTAAAATGCTAAATTATCTTGCCTCAGCTTTTATACCTGAACAGGACAAGCAGTTTCAAAATTGGATGGATGGATTAAAAAAAGTTTCAGGCAGATTTTGGAGATGAAAATGCAACAATACAACTGTTTTTATTTGAACAGAAGGTGAGTTTTCATGGCATTGCTGGTTTGAATTTTTATTACATACATGCAAATGCTGTATTTGGTCTTAATGGGTTAAGCTTGTGGCATGTACAAACTACAAACTGTTCCTACAGCTGTAATGTTATTTTGGAATTAACTCAAATCCTCATGCTGGTATGAGTCTTTTTTAATTACAATAATACAGTTCCTCTCCATGAATGTGATGTGGGTGGTAGTGAAGTCTAACAGCTAACCCCATTATCAAGCCTCTATACCCCTTGCTGCCTGTTTTGATTAGCTGTAACACAATCAAAAAAGCACAGCTTTCTTTAGTAGAATAGAAATGCTTTTTGTATGTTTGTCATAATACAACTTTTAAACAATGTCTGTCTTATTTACTACATTGCAAAATTAGGCTAAAAGTGGCACAATTTTTTGAACATTACTTTCTTCATACACTCCTTTGTATGATGATTTGTTCTGCTGCAACAATTTCACGCCTGCATACTTAATTTTCCTCATTTCTTTGAGATGACGTCTATGTCCATTTTTACATCAGTCCTTGTGAGTACTTAAGGTAAAAAAAAAATCCCAAACTTCATTAAAAGTGTTTTGAAAATAATCCTTGCTTTGGCTATAATCTAAACTAAACAGCCACCACAGGAGGGCGCTATACTCCACAATTTGAGATGAGTCGTTATCTTGCATTTAGACAGTCCCTCCCTCTTCCCTTTTACACAGACAGACACAAACCCTATTCTTCTATACTTGTGAGGACCTTAATTGACATAATGCATTCCCTAGCCCTTTACCCTAACCATCACAACAAAATGACTAGCCTCAACCCTTACCCTAACCCTAACCTGAACCTTAAAACCATGTCTGAACCATCAAACAGTCCTTTGAAGGTCTGTCCAAAAGTGAGCACTGGCCAAAATGTCCTCACTCCCAAGGTCTAAAACTCAAATTTGTTCTCATAAAGATAGCTGTACAAGTAGTACACACAGACAGACACACACACACACACACCCCTTCATGTGGATGCTTGAGCTCACTAGAAAAGCTCCCTGCTCCCTTGATTTTTTTTCACCACAATACACAGTATTATAGCTTTTACAGTCAAAAGGAGCACAATGGGGAAATCACCAACTGGGCAGGGTCAGGAAGTGAATGAAATAATGAAATACAGTCAGACTGAGGGATGAGTGGTGGGAGAGAGGCAGCAGGGGCGGAAGGGAGAAGGGGAGCTGCAGTTTAAGGAAAAAAGCAGGCTGAGGGGAGGGAAGACCATTAGCATCTGTCAAGTGAGTGTGTCCGTGTGTGTTGTTTGCTTACTGATCCAACCAGTGGGTATCTCCGCAATCAACCTTTGTTTCGAGCAGACAAAGAAATTGAAGAGAGACCACAGGGGATAGAAGAGGTAAAAAAGGAAAATATGTTAGTGAAAGAAGCAATCAGGAAGGTTGGATGAAGGTCAAGGGGGACGAGACACCAGAGATTTGTAATGCAAAAAAAGGACACTTAAGACTGGAGCACAGAAGGAAAAATGAAAGAAAGAGTGTGGTTGTAATGTGACAGTTAGTGGTTCAATAAATATTTTCTGGGCTGTCACACACGTACACGTGTACACACACACACACACACACAGAGAGTAGAGCCCACATTTTTGTAACCTGCTCAGACAGTCGTGTTATTGCTCTCCTAATCATGCGTGAGATTAGGTGGCAGCACACAAGCAAAAACCTGCTGTTGACACGTCCTATTCCATTTCATCATGCACACACACACGCGCACACACTCTCTCTGTTTTAACTGGTCCTCAAGTGAATAGAAACTGATTTGCTTTCAGGCCAAATAGAGGAATGAATAAGTGTGGTTTATCACTCTCTAATTGTAGGGTGGGGAAGGAAAAGGAACAGAGACATGACTGTGAAAGGGATAAAAGTTTTTCAGAGTTGTGGAAGTGTAACAGATAAGTAAGAACAAAGAATAAATGGATGGCAATTTAGGGAGAGGAGCTTTGCTGGCTGCCTCTCTCTGGTCTGGTTCTTTGTTTGAAAAGAACTTGTGGGAGGATGAGGGGTTTGACTCGGATGAAAGGAAGAGCTGGCGTGAATCTCAGCTGTGGAGAGAAGGAGGAGGAAGTCTCCCTCTCAGAGGTGACACTCACAGAATTAGTGCCAACCATTTTCCATCACTAGTCTACAGAAATGGTTCCACTTATTACATTTGGGAATCTCAGTTTATCACACATAATCAGAGAAGTGCTGCAAACTCTGAAAACGACTCTTCGTCCTCAGCATTTCTGGGTTCCTCGTTGTTTGCTGTCGATGCGACTGAGATCTCAAACCAAACACATATGTACAGTATCAGAATCCAAATTTGTCTTGGTGACTTTAGCGCAAGGCAAATTCAACAGCTGAGCTCACAGGCACACAAGGATAACAGAGACTCAACATTCAGTGCAAAGGCAGAGCACAGAGCACACAAGAGAAAGCAGACAATGCATATCACTTATACACTATATACACAAGATTACAATAATTTAAAACATTTTAAAAAGGTGCACTACTCAATATTTTTATATTAACAAATGGTCGTGAAAGGTGTTGCTTGTAGTGATGAACCTACGGAGAATTATCACCTGACTGCAGTTCTCTTCAGCTCTACAAAGTATTTTAGCATCTTTAAGCTCATTGTTTTGGTTCCACAGCCCTCATCTTTATCGTTTTGGTTCAGTCTCACCGCTCTTATCAATGCTGTTGCTGTTTACAGTAAATAAGCTCTAGTCTCTCTTGTTGTGCTGCACCCAAGTGGACAAAAAACCCCAAATAAATTCAGTTTAACGTTTACTACCCAACTCTGTGTGACTTCAGGGTGGAGTTTTTCTGCTCTGTCTTGTCCCTGAATGTTAACCCATGTTAGCAAGAGAAAGTGTCCAGAATCAGATGCTGTCCCTCATACCGTATGTGCCTATTTGTGATGAAAACGTGAAACGGAATCAGACATTTTCAGTTACATGTCTGATTTGTGGCTATGCGACAGTCATATGAGAACTCACGTCAGGTACAATGAGGTACTAAACCTTATAATTATTTTGATTCTGGCTTAATCGTTAGCAAAACACAAAGTGACACAACAGAGCCACAGGAGAATGTGTGTTAGGGGGCATCTTTGGGAGAGTACCCAATCGCAGACAGAGGAGGAAGCTTGTAGAAGGTTTCACATACTATATATACTATATTCAAACACAGACAGGTTGGTAACTTGGTGAGCAAACATACGAGTCCGGGTTCAGTTTGGGTATTCAGAAGCACAGGGAATAAGGTCCACACACGGGAACCGATATCAAACTAAAAGAGGCAGTACACACAGTACTCACAACTTAAGATATCCAGAAACTCCACAGAGCAAAACAGAAACCGCAAAACCGAACAAACACAACTCAGAAGGTAGGTCACCAGAAACACAGAACACCACGTAACATAGAGTAATGACACCACAGGCAACAAAGGAAAAGGACCAGTACAAATAGGGAAGAGCAAATGAGGGACTCAGAGGCAGGTGTACAAACGAAAGCAGGTGAGGCCAATCAACAGACAATCAACACAAGGGGAGACACTAGGGCAGGAACACACAGGAACCAAGACAGACCAAACTTCAAAATAAAACAGGAACAGACGAAGAGTCCACATCATGACAATGTGGCTGCAATGTCAAGGCCAAATAAAGGGCCCCTACAATATCTTTAGAAGCTAAAGATGTGGCTGGATAACATTTTATATTGAGCTGTTTTATGCAACAAATTCAGCTATGAACCACTGAAGCTGTGTTATGATGCCATATGAGCATTAGGATTGTTACCTCTTTGTTACTATGTGGCAGCAGTTGTTCTCTCTGTGTTACATGTGAAACACAGTCGTCAACATGGGGATTTTATTGACTATAACTTCTAATAGAACCCACTCACACACTTACACAGGGCTGAGCATTGGATGATCATAATCTCAGCCTGTGATAGCACTCACTGCCACAGTAATTTTATGAATCACTTCCAATTTCCCAGGCCTCTGACTCTGCAAGATATAGGAGGCAGTTACCATACAGTTTTGTACTGCTACTACTTCTAACTGCCTGTGTTATCCTCATTTTAATGTCCAATACTATATCTAGCTGCAAGGTACTATAGAGTAGAGAAGATAGATAGATAGATAGATAGATAGATAGACCTTTCAAACAGCTCTATAGTGTTGTTACACTGTCTTTCATCATTCAGCTGAGTGAAGAAGCATGCACCCCTGCTTGCTTTCTTTCTTTCAGTCTTTCTGTATCTGTCACACACACACAAACACACATGCAGCTGTGTACACTAACACATGATCCTTGCCAATGCTCAAAACACAATTGCCAGTAATGTGAAGGTTAATCGTATATAGTTAGATAGCGTGTCACTTGTATATGTAGTTTGCAGCTTTCAGAGTTTTAAAAGATTCCATAGACTCCATAACTTTCACATGTTGTAGCCTTGGGACAGGAAACAATAACAGCAAACAAGCTGGTGGAGCATCTCGTGTAATGCTTGTTATGACATCATGGTTGGTATCCAGCTACCGAGCAGAAAAAAATGATCACCTTTTTTTTGCCAGTTTACACATTCACTCTTGTTTTTGCCATGCTTTGATCCAATATTCACTCATCTTTTAGCTCTGTTTTTGGTCTCTGAAGGAAATATCTGTCTCTTCAGGTGCTAAATACTCCACTATGTTCACCAGCTGGTTGCTTACTTTGCCTGTCTGCTGTTTGGTGCTGAGCAGGTAGTGTACAATTGGTTTATGAAAGCTTTTTTTGCCAAAATCAGCTGCCTTCTGTGGGTGGAAACAAGGCTGGTGAGAACCATGAGAGTGAATCAAAACAGTTAAGTTTTGGGTCAGACAATCAAAACAATGAGCTGAAAGACACTAAAATGCAGTAGGTTTGTCACAACAAGCTACTCCTTTAACATTACACACAAAATTGTGACATTCATTGCTAATAAAAATATTGACTAGTGTAGCTTTAAATGTGTAAACTATGTTATTCACTTTAATGCCATTGTCAACCACAACAGGTGTGAGAGCATCTCCAACAGTACAGCTTGAAATACTTTAGCACTCAGGACACAGTGGTATTTAATAAATCAGTTCAGCAGCTTTCAAAAGAGTGTGTGATTTAAAATTATGGGTTTGTTTATAAAAATTATGACTGTTACACAGCCTGATTATGACTCTGCAGCCAAGACTCAAAGTTTAAATGGAGTGCTTTTTAAAAATATTTCCACAGAGATGAAAAAAACAACTTTGCAGTTCCCACTTCATTTAACTGAAAAATGGCTTTCAGACACTGCTGGATCTAGATTTCTTGCTCGTTCTGACTGGGTAGACCTAATGAATTAATACATTTTTCATACAAACATAACATTTGAGACAAACTGTTAAATTTAAACAAGGCAAGGACAAATAACTGCTATTTTTCACATAAGTCCAGTTAACTGAATCTTTTTGGTTAACCAGTTTTTCTTTAGATTACCACCAGTAATTTATGTTTGCTTACAGTCCTTCAACCTAAAATGCCCACTTTGTTATTTTTCTGAATGAACATATAATGTAATAATATGTCCCACATGAATTAGCTTATTTGTAGGAATAGATGCAAAGACATGGCTGCATTCAATTTGAATTAACATCTTTAAACTGAGGAGATACACATTCACCACTATCGCCATTAACATGTTCATCTAGGTAGAATAACTACCTCATTAACTGTAAAACCTGATACATTTAGACTCCTTTTCTCCCATCAACCTTCATCAGCTAACTTCAATGATTTCTTCATCTAAGCAATCTTAGACCTCGTCCCAACTAGGCTGCTTAAAGAAGTTTTACCCTTAGTTAGCA
>LKNJ01006088.1:0-19329 GCA_002120245.1 Maccullochella peelii | reverse complement strand
CATAGTTGAGGTATACCTATGATGAAAATTGGAGACCTCTCTCATCTTTTTAAGTGGGAGAACTTGCACAATTGGTGACTGACTAAATACTTTTTTGCCCCACTGTATATGCTTCAGGCCAGCTTTAGTAGTGAAACTAGTTAAATGCTTAGTCTATAAAATGTCAAAAATAATTCCCGAGCCCAAAGTGACGTCTTCATATTGCTCCTTTTGTCTGACCAACAGTCCAAAACCCAAAGACTGTTCATTTACTGTCATACATGACAAAGACAAGCAGCAAATGCTCACATTTAAGAAGCTGGAACCAGAAAATGTTTGACATTAAAGCTTTAATCGATTATCAAAATAGTTGATGAATTGGTTGGTTAATTTTCTTTCCATTGACTAATCGTTGCAGCTCTAGTTTAATCTATAACAATGCATCTTTTATAAACTGATTTTATGTATTATGTAAAACCTTAATGTGCAACTAGTAACTATGGTAGCAGATAGGTTTTTACTATATCTGTCAAACGAATGTAGAGTAAAAAGAACATCTACCTTCAAATAGCTGAGTAGAAGTTTGAAGTAGCATAAAATGAAAATGCCCAATTAAAGCACAAGTACCTCAGAATTGTACCTAAAGAAGAGTCCTTAAAATGTACTGATTTACATTGTGTCACTGCTTGCCTGTGTATGTGTTTGACCACTGCTTGCTCTCTGTCTTTCAGTCGTGTGTGAGTGCTTGTGTGCAAATGTCTGTTTGTCTCACAGCCACATGCTCCTCTGCTTCTTCTGTTTGGCCTTTATCATCCCTCCTGACTCCCTGGCCCTACATCACCGTCTCCTCCGTTGTTAGGCCAGTGTTGGCGTGGAAGTCGACAGATCTCCGCGCCCCGTATGGCGTGAAAAGCCCTCATTAATTCTGCAGCGAAAGACTCGATTACTGAGCTCCGGACCCCTTACTGCTGAGAACAGCCTTTCCCTACACGCATTGATTTCCCCGGCCCGTTCACCTCTCTCTCCCCCTCTCTGTCTGGCCAGCTCAGCACACACGCTCCTCCACACTGAATCATCTGAATATCATAATACAGCCCATGATGAATGCTAACTAGACAGCAGCTCCTGCTTTGATTAATGAAGATACCGCGCTGGTTCACAACAGTAGACCTGGCGCCTCACAGCCGAAACCGCAGATAACTATTCAGTGGGTATTAATCATGGTTAACCAGGCAGCAGTTTTTTACAGGACAAATGAAGTAGCTTACTGTGGACTACAATGAGACCACCTACACACACATCACACACATACTGTATACCCACATACATTCAATGAGTACATAATTCACAAGGTGAGCTTTTGAAGCTGGTTTAATTACGTGTCCATCCAGGTCTGAGGGTCTCTGCACAAAACAGAAGGCCTGTTCACATCTTGTTGGACCGTTACTAACTCTCAGGGTTGGGGATGTTGGCCAGGGGCCTGCTTTGCAATTCCACAGGAACCCAAGTTGCCTTCACCTCCCATTATTACTGCAATCATTTGTTTCTCCTTTCATTCCTGTCCTTAGTTATTCTCTTTAAATAGATTTTTTAAATCTTGTCTTTATCAATTTTTGCCCACATACCTTTAAACACACATTTACACATAAATACAGTACATACCTGACACACATACTACCACATTCTATCTCCAACTGTATAAATTCATCTCGTAGCCTCCCACTGCCTCATTGTTATTATTACTACTACTATTACAGGGGTGCAATCTAAGTACATTTATTCAGTTACTGCACTTACAGCACAATATTGAGGTACTTGTGCTGTACTTGAGCATTTTTATGCTACTTAATACTTCTACTTCTTGACAATTCAGAGGGAGATACTGAACTTTTTTATGGAACTACATTTATTTGACAGATATGTGATTTTTAAACACAAACCCTATGACCAGTTTCTAAAATACGATGATGTCTTCAGATAGCTTCTTTTTCTTTTTGTCCAAAACCCCAACATTGAGGGAATACAACGTAAGACGAGGAAAAGCAACTAATTCTCACATTTGAGAAGATGGAGCCAGCAAATATTTGGTGTTTTTGCAGTCAGATATTAAACATTTCCTCCACTGTGTACGGATGTGTTTGCACTGTGAGCAGCTCAGCGGGTGCACACAGTTGACTGATTTGTCTGGTCCCACTCAGGCTCAGGGTTAAGCAGACGCTGCGACCTGCTGCCCCCTGGCTGCTGACTGGTAAACTGTGCCAGGCCCAGTTCCTTTCCCCAGCCACTGCCCACAGCGGGGGAACATCACCCCTACCAGACAGAGCAGTCAGAACTTCATCAGAACTGGAGAGGGGGGTCACTGGTGCTCTTAGCACTCCAGGATCTCATGATCAAAAGCAGTTTCTGGAGTTTCTTCCCTAATGGAGGATTTTCACACACAGGTTAGAGAAGTAAGTGGGAGTCAGATAGCTGTGAGTATTCAGCACCAGGCCACTCTGGATCCTGCATTCTGCATCCTGACCAGCCAAAATTCACTTGACTCAACAAGAGATGAGGAGGGAGGGAAAAGGTCAAAGCCATTAGTCAATTTTCCATACAAATTTAGCAAAAATTTTAAATTAATTTCCTTAAAATCTGCAGAAGAAAAGAAAATGAATGTGCCAGTCGGGTGGCATTAAGCCATTTCAGTCAGACAACTCATGTTTGAAATGTTTATTATAGCAGCAGAACATAGTTAGAGTTTGGCGTCTACGCTCCGACCTCATCACTCCAAGCAGATATGTTTACATGAGATATTGGGGAGTGGTGAGCAAATATCTTAAACCCCCCAGCCGGAGCCTGCAGGTGGATGCTGGGGGGTTTAAGATAGGTGCTGGGGTGGTGGTGGTGGGGCTGAGAGAACAGGCATTGGCATTGACTGCCAAGCTGGGAGGGTGTGTTTGGTAGATGGTTGTGGAGAGTGAGGCATGTCACGTGTGTATAGCAGTGCAGCTGGAGTTGACTGCCTGAACTGGCTCGCAAGCGTTGTTCCATTACAGAAGAGGAGGGTGCAACGAGATGATGTAAAAAATACAGGTGGATGGAAATGCAGTTATTGTGAACGTGATCCTAACTCTCAGAAGAAAGAAGTTACAGTCAGCAAATATTGTTGTGGTTGACCTTCAGCTTTCTGGTCATTTGCTGAAATTTCACAGGTTTCACACACAAGCGCAATAAAAAATGTCTTGAATTAAATTTGTATCAAATATCATTTATCTTGTTTGGTGTGTTTAAATGTGATATTTAATGCATTTATTTACCATTAAATAACTAGTCATGATCACGTTTATTCTGTCAGGAATTTATTGACATTTCTGCTTTTCCAAGGACTTCAACGCTATTACATTAGAGAAAGTACAACGTTTCGAGGCCACGCTGGAACTCTGCCAGGTACAGAGGAACCAAACAGACACAGGTGTGTCATTGAATAAATGGTCGTAGCCCCACCCTACAACCACAGGATCACATGCAAACACATGCAAACACACACATCCTGACTCAAAACAATGTCAGTAGTTGCAAACTGGCAATGTGAACATAGGGAATTATGAAAAACTATGTCAAAAGCAACAAATACATATATGAAGGAATTAAGTCCATAAATAAACTATTACATAATCACTCAGAAAACCATGAAAGGAATACAAAATACAATGACACGATGAAGACAATCAACTAAGGAAGGGGGATTCCAATCTGAAAACGAGATCGAAATAAAAGTCAGAAAGGTCAGACGAGGCTTGATCTTGAAGGTCATGCTCTCTAAATCACCCCCAAAAAAGGATGTTTGAATGATAATTTTATATTAGTCCCATAGTCCCAAAATAGTAACAGAAACATGAAAATATTGAAATAAAGCATAGAAAAAACTACATCAAAAAAACTTGATCCAGGAAACAAATGTAGCAGCAGAAGCAAATAGAGAGAAAGATGAATATGAATCTTTGACAGCATAAGAAAAGTTTAGAAGAATGTTGTTGTCTAAACCATCTTAACTATTTAAAGGGTTGGATAGAAATTCTTTTTTTAATCTAAAAATCACACATCTTATGAGAGTATGATAGAGCCAACACAGTTTTATCGAGCATATTTGGCAGTGATATTATTTTTTTACACATTGAAAACTGATTAAATCAAGCCAAAAACACCACCCTGATACAGCAGGTCTGGTGACCCATGATAACAAACTGTGGGTAACACCACCCTCCAGTGGTGACAGAGAGGAATGGACTATCTCACACAGACAGCAGATAAAACCACTTCAGTACAATAGTTTACAATTTAGTGAATAGTTTACAATAGTCAACAATTTAATAAAACACACAGAATTACAAATTATGAACTAACATTCAAAAACAAAACACATCATCCAAATTTAGAAAACAAAATTCAAAATGAATTTACTATACACCATAACCACAAGCCCTATAATGTAGCCTAAGCAATGCTATATCTGAAATATTACAAAGACATTTTAAAAAGTAATACACTGCAAATGACATTTTTCATGACAGCGGTGTTGTCACCGCCCCCTCACCTTTCAGCCAATCACGTATACCCCCTGCCTCTCTTAAGCTAGCAAGCTCAACAAATTTAGCCTGTTAGCTAGAGCAACTACAATGTCAAAGGAATTCTGAATCAACCGACTAGAGGCAGCTGCTGTAAATAAACACATGGTCTTTACACAGATCCAGGATTGGTTTTGTATTTAAAGAATAGTTTGTTTGCTATTTGTTTTAGATTCATTCAAAACTCAGTTACTACAACTTATCCACTCAGTCACTGATTTCAACAACCCATTTAAATCAAGATTTAACTAGTAATGCTTTAGCTATGCCCTGTATTGTACGCTGAGGAATGATCCTTCCCACTAACATGTGTCTGCATGGTAGATACAGGGGCTCCTGCCATGATAACAGAAGGAGCTATTGGGGCATTTCCACCGCAGGAACGTTCCCAAGAACCTTTTGAGGAACTCAGGAACTTGCAGTAACCTGCGTTTCGCCCAGAGGAACCAGAACTAAATCTAGTTCCTGTACGATAGTTCCAAGTGCTAAAAAAGTCCCTGATCTGGGGGGGGTAGGACTTTTCAAAGACACTAAACTTTAGGGGTGGGGTTTGCAGGGCCGACCGTTACAGACTGGTCAAAGACAGATGCCACGGCAACTACAACTTGTGTACCGTTTCATTCACAAAACAAGGAAGTTACGTTCTAAATTTCTTGTTTTTTATTAACGTTAAAAACAAAGTTCTGCATTATTGTCATCTTCACAACTCTTTCGTGAAAATTGCATTTCAAATGCTAATTTGCCTAATCTTCTTGTAGTTACTTTTTTTTTTAGGGACTTTTTGTCCCTGGTTTAGTTCCTCTGGTTCAATAGCTCCTGGAACTTTTTGGTTGAAAAGGGCTATATGTCACATTCCTGCATGCTGTTTTTATTTTGATAATCATTTCTTCCTATTATTTGTAAATTGCCAGATTTGTGGATATTTTCTGCTCCTTAAAAAACTGAATATGTACATATACATATACAGTTTGTTATGATGTTTATCTTGACTTCAGTACCAGCACACTGTCAGAGGGTTAGGATCGGATTCTCTGGATTTGATGTTGAAATATGCTGACAGCGGCATGGACATGCACTTAGAGGTCATAGTGTGAATGTGTCTCATGTTGTCTGCATCATAGAAGGAGAGCTTCTTGGATGAGCAGTTAAGGTAAATCCCAATCTTTCGAGGATCGTCTCCAAATGCTAGCTCTCTGGTTATATTTGAACTACAGGTGGCATATTTTTGACCATCATATTTCAGGAAACTATCTTTTATCCCTAGTTCCCAATAGTCCCTGTGTCCAACCTCTATTTCCCAGTAATGCTGCCCTGAAGCGAACTCATTGACACTGAATGCATGGCTTGTTCTTGAGGTAAAAGAGAAAGAATTGTTCTTACACTGCTCAGGATATGTGTGGGAGCCAAAATCAAATGAGGATTTGGCCTGACCGAATGCTGCGCTGGAGTCAGAACGAGATGAGGGTCTGGCTTGGCCGAATACTGGGCTGGAGTCAGAACGAGATGAGGGTGTGGCTTGGCCAAATACTGGGCTGGAGTCAGAACGAGATGAGGGTCTGGCTAGGCCGAATAATGTGCTGAAGTCAGAACGAGATGAGGGTGTGGCTTGGCCGAATACTGGGCTGGAGTCAGAACGAGATGAGGGTGTGGCTTGGCCGAATAATCCGGGTTGGCCATAAGAAAAGGAGTAACCGGATTGAGCTTGGTTGCTTTTGGGACTACAAAACAAACTCCGCCCATCATCAGACACAGTTATATCTGTGCTGTTGCTTTTGAGTGAGAGCAGCTCTGCTCGGGGCTGGATCACCTGAAGCATCTCCTTCCACATAAAGAATTGCAGGTGGCTTTCATAAGGCCCCAAAGAGAGAGAGGTATTCACCACTTGGAAATCATTAGCTCTGGGCCTGAATAAATGTTCTGGAGTCACTGTGTTTTTACCCTCAGTCCAGCTCTTTAAAGATCTCTCTGACTCTGTAATTTTCAGAATTGATGTCACCTTTCCCTGCAGCTCTTTGCTCTCACACAAAGCTGTTTCTATGGCATTTAAGTTCTTGCTCATTTTCTCAACGTCATCTTCCTCTTTGTGTTTCAGCTCATTCTTTATCTCATCTTCTCTCTTCCTCAGAAACTGGTGCATCTCCTCAAACTGTCGGTGGATTTGGGTCTTCAGCTGCTGAGACTTCTCTTTGGTTTTTGTCATTTCTTCCCTCTGTGTGTTGGCTTGGCTTTCTATAGCATGGATATCATCACAAAGGTTCTCCATGCCCTTCTCTAACTCCTGTCTCAGAGATGCAGCTGCTTCTTTGATTGGTTTAAACTTGTGTCCTTCATGCTTCTCCCCGTCTCGGCATATGATACAAGCTAACTGCTGATCTGTGACGCAGAACAGTTTCAGCTTTTCTTCATGCTCAGGGCATAACTCCGCCACCTGTAAAAAATGTATCTATTAATAAATACAACAGCTAAAACATGATGATACATTGCAAATGTAAAAGAAAGTACAGATGAGGTTAATCAGAAATGACATGCTGGTGTACATCCATACAGTGATATCATTTGTTACATAGTGAAAGTCCAAACTCTGTTTCCTCTGGAAAGTCAAAGATATTTTTTCTGTCCTATCAAATGTATTATTACAGGAAGTAGGCCTACCTCTAGTGACATGTTTCTATGTATTTATTTATTTTTTGAATATTTAATCC
This sequence comes from Maccullochella peelii, assembly GCA_002120245.1. Taxonomy (NCBI): domain Eukaryota; kingdom Metazoa; phylum Chordata; class Actinopteri; order Centrarchiformes; family Percichthyidae; genus Maccullochella; species Maccullochella peelii. The sequence goes on along the minus strand of LKNJ01006088.1, from coordinate 12,041 downwards.
CATACTCTCATGAATTTGAATTTCATTATATAAAATTGCACATACCGCCAAATGCACAAAATATTGTATGGATACAGCGTCAAGTCCTCCAACCTATACGACCACATAGGTCATTTGTTCCTAATCTCTAATACAACCCACAGGAGCGTTTCCTAAATTAGGTCGTTTGTCAATGACTCCCAAAACTACATATATAGGCATATCCGACCTTCGTCGTCATGGCAACAATAATAAACACGTGGTTAATGTTGTGAAACTGTTGCAGTTGGGTTAAGTTTAGGCACCAAAACTACTTGGGTAGGTTTAGGAAAAGATCATGGTTTGGGTTAAAATAAGTACATTAGTAAGTTAAGTTATGTTACGTCACGTTAAAATAAGTGAAGGTTGACTTTTGGTTTCACACGGGACATAAACAGAAAGTCTGGGTGAAAGTCCTGTGTTGTTTGACCAACCCATCCATCCTGACCACCTCCCTACACAGACTTTGTCGCTCTATATACTACCTCACCGGACTTCCGCCTTTGCTCCCGTCATAATTACTATGACCACTTGAGGTCGCTGTACATACAAACGTAAGTATGGGTCGTAATAAGCTGTTGCACAGGCGACCTATACGAACATATTTTTGGGGAGGACAGTCTCGTGTAAAATTAAAAAATAACTCTGAATTCAGCTATTAGTGAATTTTACAACTTATAGGACATAATTATTTAAATAAGGTCCATTTAAGTGTTCGTACTGGGAATTTGATGTACATTAAAAAAAAAAAAAGTCTTTTGGGGCCAGTGTGCATCACATGATGGACCCCGAAGTTGTAATTACACGGTTTGGCCACTATGTCAAATATGAACCCAGCACACTTCCTGGGGGCTTGGTATGACGCTGAACTGTTAACAGTGTAGTGTAAAATTTGCCTGCAGGCAGAAAGTGTAATATATGACATTAAAACATGACAGATTACATAGAGCAGCAAGCTGTGTGCTATACATTATATACATCAAATGCGCTCACAAAGTCCAGAAATTATCAACATCTGCATCTCTCATCCTTAACTGGCCACATAAGCACATAAAATTGACTACATTGCCTTATGAATACCACCAACACAATTTCTACATACATTGTCATGTCCGTGCTCTTTCTTTTTCTTCTCTGCTTCTTTAGCCTTTTCGGCGAGGCTTTTCAATATATGGCTGGTTGAAAGACATTTCCCTTCTGCTGTAACAGCCGTCCGACACTGTGGACACTGGTGCTGTGAACTCAGAACTTCTGTGATACATCCTCTGCAGAAAGCGTGTCCGCAGGGAAGATTCACCGGATCAGTGAAGATAGTCAGACAAAGAGAACAAGTCAAATCTTCTGAGTAAAAAGCAGACGCCATGGCTCTTGCTTTTCTCTTTGCTCTAGCAGACAGGCTGACTGACTTGGCATTATGTTGAACAGTCAGTTTCACTTTCCTGGAAAAGCCACACCCCCTGTACAGTATGACTCACTTCAGTTATTCCAAGTCCTCATTGTCAGATGATTGCACAAAATAACACACCCCAACACATTTACAGGTCACTTCTTCAAACAGGGTAAAATCATCGGTTTATTATCACTTTACCTACGTTTTCTAGGACCATTTAGATTCAGTCAGAGGTACATATATAGGTTTAATATCACACTCTAGTGGTCAGATGTTGAAACTGCTGAGTTCACTTTTTTTATTTTTTTAAACTCTTCACCCAGTTCTCTTTAACAGTTCAACTCCCATCTAAAATGCACTGATGCAACCAGAACACTTAATACACATCTCAGGATCAACTCTGGTACCTGAACTACCAACTACCAACAATAAAACTTTGTCACTCATTATATATTGACCATAAAAATCACTAACGACAGGTAGCATTACAATTAGTGTCACTATTGTGTAAAGTGTCTTTTATTAATTTATGTAGCATAAACCATGATTCCATTAAATATTCCTGTGTCGGCCTCAGAGCCCTGTGGCCTTGCTTCTGTGTACTGTGTGTGTGGTGTGTGTCTTAAGGTCCTTGGCTGGGTGGAGCTGAGGTGCCATCCCGTTAACTGAGAAAACATGGCCAGTGTTCCTAAGCTACTTAAGCCCGACCTGCCTGGGCGCTAGTGTGTCGGTCCCTTCACCCAGCTCGTGCGTCTGTTCCTTGAGTTGCCTCATTTTGTTTTACACTAAGGACCTGCACCTCACATTAGCCATTGCATTCATGCACCTTCACACACCACTGATCCTGACTTTTTCACACCTCATTGGGATTATTATTGGTTCTTACTTTAATAAATTTCAGTTTTTTATCACAAAGTTTGCTGTAGCCTACATCTCCCTTCTTTGTTGCGGCCTGCGAGCCAGTCGTAACAATTCCACAAAAATCACCTACCTCACAGTATATGTCACAGAAATTAATCAGAAATGCTGCAATATGCTTCAATAGGCTTTTATCATAGAGTAATTCCAAGTAGACCTACACAAAATGAAACTAAAGTAATTCCGGTGCTGCAATACAAAACTCTACATATTCACTATACATACTTGTATAGAACAGCTACAGAACTAGAAATACAACAGTGCTAGTCAACCCTGTCTTCTGCATTTGGCCACAAGTTTTCATCCACACCACACCTTACGTCCTCTCTTGCAATCCCCCTGGAAAAGAATCTTTATCCTTGATCCATCCCTGGTAATCTTCTGCAGATATGTCCAGACATCAAGCATTCATTGTGTCCAAGAGGGACATCTGATCATGTGGGTGGTGGTCCTAAAAGTTCCACCTCCATGAGGAGAAGATTTCCTCTGCGGGGATGAGAGGTGGAGAGTAAGGGGAAAGGAAGGCAAATTAGAAAATTCAGATACGTCATTTCAATGCAAAAAAAATAAAAAATCTGTGCTAGAAATTCAATGGCTGTAAAATTTGTAAATCTGAAATCTGAAACAGATTTATTTCTATAAGTCATCAAGGAATGAAGATGGACACCTCACCTAATAACTGCCATGAGTAAAAAGGGTACATGTACTATAGAAACAGCACCTACACTATAGTTAATCCAAAGAACAAGCTGGTAGGCTAAAGCACATATGTAGTGGGCTAATGTTTAACCAGTTAAGTCCATTATAAGTATGTTGCTGTACTCCATAAATTTATGACAACTCCTTCATTATTCCAAGATTTGTACCTCTTTCCTACCCCAAAACTACATTGTTGTCATTTTGGGAACCTAACCCATATATTTTAGATGTTCTTCAATAAGCCCTCCATCTGTGTTTCAAGAGATTTTCCCAAAGCTCCTTTCAGTTCGTTACTGTACCCCCACAGTTTTGGTTGCATATGACTTGTGAAACACATTATATAATAATTACTTGATTATGGTTCAGCAGAATATCAGCGTTGCTAACCAAATGTTTTCCTAAACTTCTCTTTTAGCTCCCAGTACTGAGTCCCTCAGGTACCTAGTATTTACAAAATACTTATACTAGTATAATTTATTTCTCCTTTCCTCTAAAATGCCCAACTGTTACTTCCTTGTTCCCCATAGTCTAGTTTTCTTCCACTGTACCTACATTTAAGTACCATTAGGAACTGTTAATTATTTTATTGGTACCTGATTCATACAAATTACATAGTAAATTGTGGGTTGTATTATAAAGTGTTACTGTTGCAGTTATGTCCAGTTTTCACATGTGTCTGACAAAAGCTGCCACTGTGGCTGTGTCATTTATTTGATTAAAAAAATGTCTATTAAACTAGAAATTCTGAGCAAATCCTTTTATTTACTTACCTTCATTTTTATACATTCTACTTATGTTTACTAATTATTACCCATATTCTCCCAATTTGAAATGCAACAAATATTCCACATTTGATTTATTTTTTATTTCCCCAATAACTGGAGTAAATACAGTAAGCACTACAAGCTGCATGGCCAGTGGTACATATTGGAACCCTGTATTTTGAACTTTGTAAAGGTCATGGCCAAGTCACAAAGCTACTCATCACTCATAGTGGTACCTTGTCACTGCTGGTTCAGCATGACTCTTCAGCTCAGCAATTGGTCCAGAGCTGATAGCACCACAGGAGTTGAACATCATTGGTCAAGAGGATTTCCTCTGAATTCAGTGAATCTTAAGTATAGGGGGTAATTAATGCCAAAACCAAGGATCAGGAGGAGAAAGTGAAGGTTGTCCTTTGAATGGGTTTAAAGGAGAATTAAGTGCTTTGATATTTGTCTGTATTAACAGCCTTTTTACTATATATATATATATATATAGTCATTAATATTTTCAGCAGTAACTCAGCTCTACGTTTGGTTCAATACTTTATTTTCGATGGAAATAATATTGATGGACAAGAACAGGGGTGGATTAAGTGATTTGGGACCCCCAGGCAAATCCGGGCATAGGGCCTCTACTGCGCCTTATTTTCACCCTTTATCTAACTGAGAATGTTGGTATTGGCAGTGATAGAAGTGAAATAATTTATGTCACAATGTAAAACAAATCTAGTTTCAAAGTAAAAGTCCTGAATTCAGAATTTTAACCCAATATACTTAAATTTACTTGAAGTCTGTTCAAGGTGTGGCTCATTTTAACTACTACTTCATATACTGGTGGATAGTTTGCTGGATAGTTTCATCTATAACCGTGCATGTTTCATAAATATCATCTGATAAGAAACCAAATTTAAGCAGATTTTGTTATACTTCTGTACTTTTACAACCTATTTTGGTCACCTACCAGGTGGAATTTTACAGAAGTTGCATGGCGGATATTTCTTGGCAGTTTTGGTCCACAGTAAGGGAAGGCAGCCTCTCCATAAGTTTAATGCTGTAGTGTTTGATGATCCTGAGGCAGCAGCTTGGGAGTATGGAGGGAGAGACAGTCGGCTAAACCATCCAGAGCTTTATGAACTAGTATTAAAATGTTTTAATCAATTCTAAAAGAGACAAGAAGCCAATGTAAATATGCTAAAATAGGTGTAGTTTGCAGTGCTCTATTTTACTTGTTTTTGTCAAATAGGCCTAATAGTGTGATAATAATACTTAAAATTAATAATAATTATTATAATTTCTTTTCATTCTTTCTTTCGAATTTTTCCTGGTCTACAAGCTATTCCTCTTTTGATGGCATTAATCACCCTCCATACGGAAATGCTCAGCCTACACCGCGGTTACAACCCGCTCGCTCCATAAAAGAAGGGCGCTAACCAGTAGCGTTACAATTATTTGTACCACATTTGTAGCCCTTTCCCCACGAGACACGGCACGAATGACAGAACACTATGTGAGAAGAACCGGACTAATAAACATGTATTTTAAGGTAAGCCTATTTTTATGATGTGTAGCCTAAGTGGTGGTGCAGGATGCGCTCCTTGGCGCGGCTGCTGCTCAGCATCAGCAGCGTGGATATCCATGGATATGTCTAAAGCTGAAATGGCCTAAAATAGCCTGTAACATCCTTAACGACCAGTAATGAATAGTTGGTCACAGAGACACTGCTTCTCTTCATCACTTCCAGATGTCTTTATAGGCGTGATGGGCTAAAATGAACAAAAGGCGTGTTCACCAACAGCATCTGGTTGCATCAATTCTTCACAATGGGGCTTTCTCTAACCCTTGGCATGTTCTGCCATAATAATACTGCGTTGTAGCAAATACTGTATTTTATGGAGAAGCCGTCGACACCCGTAGAGACCTCAGTAAGGTTATAATTCAAAGCTATAGCCTACAGCATGTCACGATTATTAGAGGATATTAAATTGAATAGCCTACACGTAGCCTAATAGACAAAATAATCATAGCTATCATTGCTAATCCTGCAGTGTCCCTGCCACGTGCCTTTGATATGTTAAAAAGCCCAACTGTTCTCCCCAAATCGCTCAAATCGATTATTCACAGCCACTGTGGGTTACAGCATCATTCCCTGTATGTCAGTGGAGGGTCCTCGTGCAGGGAGGGTCCCCAGAGGGCCACTGCTGGGTTTCCATGGGAAGGGCTACCGTGTCGAAATCAGGAGTCGAAACTATCCCTAATTATGTGATCACATGTTTTCGTTTCATTATTAATAGACAATACATTTAAGTGCAAAATCTCAATCCCAGCAGCGATCTTGCACTAGACTAGTCTATCGGCATCGGCTTCCTGCAAGCAAGTGTTAACCGCTGCATAGCCCACAGCAACACAGACTGACATTGTTGATACCCTACGTGGCGTTTCTATCGTCGCATGCTGCTTTGTTTCATATCCGAAAAGGGCTACATAATGACTGTACACTGCTGCTACGGTCAGCCGCCCACATGCTTTGTGGCCTCCATGTGATGCAGGAGACATGCATCACAGAGCGTTCAACTAGGAAGTCCCAAACGTGGAACCTCTGACTCATATGTGTTTCGATGGCGTTAAAAATGAGAGAACCACACTGGATTATCAGTCATAACAACCCTAAAGATTTATACTCAATAGAGACAGTGGAGTCATTGCGGATTTATTAATGTCCACAGATATGCTGTGGCAGAGAGATATTTTACATCTATATCTTAAAGTTATAATAGTTAAAGATCCCTTCTAGACATGTTTTAATAGATACAAATACTCTGGTTGAAATAATAATTTGTGGGTTATATGATAAGAATAATAAATAATAGTTAAGGAATATTAAAATGACATGTACTCCTTCTCCCTCTTTGAAAAATGTATAATCTATGATATGCAAATATTTTTCATTTCAAATGTTTACCTTCTGAACACAAGACTTCTACTTGACTGAGTACCTACCTACACATGAGGGATTCACAGGAAACAATGCAGCACGTAATCCAGCTTTACTGTCTGTAGTATTATCTCTTGTTTGTTCTCCTAACGCAGTATCAGGTCTGTATTAAGTTAATGCAAACGATACATTTCCTGCTTCTTCTGCTTCACATTGAAAGCATTCAACAGGCAAAATTGTGTTTGTTTTTGACCTCTTTCATTTTCTAAATCACACTCAATGTAAATGAACTGGACACCATTCACCATCATATACATGTGGTGTCACCAGGGGCGGCTGGTATAAATGGGCTAACAGGGCTTAGCCCTACCTATCCTTTACAATAAATATGAGAACATTTTTGTAAAAAACCTTAGAACAGATTTGTTCTAATGTTTTCAATTTTGGTGGAACCTAGAGCAGAAACAGCACCAAATAGTCACAAGAAAAACACAGAATATATCTAAATGGGCTTATTTTTTACAGCCCAAACACAGTGGCATCAGCTTCTGTTCATCTTCGTGTTAAGTGAGTGACAGGTGTTGTGGCACGCCCCCTTGATTTGCTGACCATTTGGGCTAAATTCATTCAGCCCAAAGGCCACTGTCTTTTGACCAATGACAGCGGATGTACAGACGGTATGTACAGTGAGGTGCTACAGTACTGTGCGAGAGTGGGGAGGCAGAAGTGAGCGACTGTCGCAATGGCGGGCGTTATCATGAGCGTTAGCATGAATGAAGTGGATTATTTACTTTCTCATCCACTTTCTTCGATGGGTTTGTAGGAAAAATTGGAAGTGAAGAGACTGGGGACACATTGTCCAAACGATGTTCAAATAACACAAAAGGACAAACAACAAAATTGCAAGTTTTGTGCTACTTGTTTTCAACAAAAGGACTGGCTAATGGCAAGTGGACAGGCTGAATGCACTGGCTTTGCTGTCTATTGAGCAGGACTTTATCCAAAAATCACCGGACTTTAATGACATGGTGATTAACCTGTTTGCACCTCAGAGAGGTTGTTGATGTGAGCTTCTCTTCAGATAAGGTAGGCTCAAGCCTGTCGACCTCGTAAGAGACCATCACACATTTCCTTTAGCTTTCCTGTCTACATATTGCCTGTCTCTCTTCTATAACGGCCATTATTTTTGCTGTGGTTACCAAATTCTTTTATTCGGGACATGTTTGACACAATGTGTTGCAAAACAGTTGTGATAAAAACAGTTGCAGTATCTATTGGCAGTCGTAACAGTTGGAACATGTTTTGTAGTGCATCCCTAGGTGGACCCTTTTCTGACATTGTAGGCTGCACGATGGAGCATTCTGTTCTATCATGTAGCCTTCCATCATTCTTGCAAATTAGTTTTTTGTTAAAAATGGCATGTGCTAATGTGTACAGAGAAAAATAGTTAAATGGTAGGCTATATGTGTGTGTGTGTGTGTGTGTGTGTGTGTGTGTGTGTGTGTTTGAGAGAGAGAGAGAAAGAGAAGGACAGATACAGAGAGAGTTTTTTCCACCAGGCCATTCTTGTTGGTACTTCTCTATTTGCTATAACAAGGTATACAGTATAGTGTCGTAGCTGTTACTTGGTATCTCGGATATGCTGCTGCTGTTGCTGCTGTTGCTGCAGCGTGAATTATCGATGGGTATAATGCATTTGTTAGCCCACCTACCCAATATTACCACCAGCCGTCACTGGGTGTCACTGTTTCTATTGCATTGTAATCTAACATAACAATATGTAGGCCACCGCTGTACCATTCTGCCTGTTTTGTTACTCTGAGACATTCAGACAGGGTTGTTCTCTTGTCCTTTACACATCATTTATGAGGTTCCAGTTGACTGAATCCATGACCATGATGTAGGTGCACACACACAGAGTGATACCTAACATTAACCACAATGACCCTTTGACAGTTACTGACAGCTGTCACAGCAGTCTGTGTGCAGAAGTACATGTTGTCACCGCTTACTGGAAGAAGTGACTTGTCATGTCATGTTGATAGTGAAGTCTTCAGAGTATCATTCATTTCCTTTTTTAGCACAGCCTAGTCTTGTCTGATAATGTGGTCAGAGAAGTATCAGCTGAAAGATGAATGGCAAAGACAATGACATGAAAGAATCCTCAAAACATGAAAGTGAAAAGTTAATTATTGACCATGTGATGACAACTCGGCTATCTCTGCGACAACTGAGCAAACTTCATCTGCTGAGGAAGACCTTGAGATGTGGATGAAAGTTCAGAAAAAGCTAGTAAGTGGACCTTGCGTTTCGATTTTTTTGTCAAACTCCCAAAACCCTGAACGTGTGACAAATTGGAGACAAACTGGAGAGGAGTTAAGACTTCTGTAGGTTTTTCTTCGCCTTTGCTTTAGTACAAATGTGTCTGTAGCATATTATCACACAATTCACCCCCTCACAGTTTAACTGATGGCGCAGGGTGAAAAGGGGTGAGACATAGAGACACTGGACTAAAATTATTTTAAAGAGTAATTCAACACGTAATCTCTGTAAACAGATATTTGCATTTGAATGCAGAATCAGGCAAGGGATGCAATTCAGGTATCGGAAGTGTTCTGGGTTCTGTTTGTGGTCCGTTTGTAGTCCGAGTAGTATTGACCAATCATGTTTGAGCAGTCATTATTTGCATCTCTGCACTGCACTACACTAAAGTCAGAGTGCGTCTCTGTGTGTGGGCTGTCAGAGCAATGTCTCAGCATTTCCTGTCAAACCATCAGAGACCTATCAGTCCTCTTATCAAAGGTTGAACCTCTTCACGTCACTGTTTCATACACCTTATCACAGCTGCAACAAGCTGTTCACTGACACCTCCGTCAGGGATTTAATCTGTCAGTGAAGATGTGTTATATTACACTGATTTCAATCAGAGTCCTGTGTGATGCACAGTGTAAAAATTCTGACGCTGTGCTGATGAGCATAGTGCAGAACTAATGCAGTTTAATTTGAAGAGATTGTCTGACCCAGTTCACAGAAACAGATGGGGCAGAGCAGGATAAAGGATTCACCAATGCTCCACGTGCACTAAAGTGCACTAAAGTGGCAAAAATATAAGCCATAAAATCTCAATGGCACCTACCGTTAACATACAACCACACTGGCTTTAATGTATGTTGGCATATTAGTCTTCGCATTGTTTTATCTGCCAAGTCAGCTGCCTGTTGCAGTACAACCAGCTGGGTTCACAACAGCCTCATTCAGTGGTGCTGAAATGATTTGACAAACTAATTAGGGACTGTATGAAAATGATTGGGGTGGAGAGGGGGGCTGAAATGTATATTTCATTTTATAAAAAAGCAAGATCCTCGCCACTGTTATTATTTTCTTTGGACCCTCCCCTTGATTTAGAAAGAAACTGCAACCCCCCCCCCTTATATTTCAAAATAATATGTTCATGACAAACAGCCAGGCTCTAATTTTGAAAAGAGCTGCTAAATAAACACAAAAATAAACTGGATGCTGTTTCAATAGCTTCTGTAATACAGTTGAATTATTCTCAGTCAGCATTTTTTTCATCAGTCAGATTTGCATCCACTACAGCACTAGCTATAAGATACTGAAACCCTTATATCCTTAAACCCTTATTATATCAAAGCTAAACAATTAATTATTAATTAGACTACTGTTAAAAGCTTAGATTACTGTACAGCGCTTTGGGAACCGTTTCAATGGTTGAAAAGCGCTATATAAGTAAAAAGTCCAAGTCCATTTATCAATTTGTTGGCATACCAAAAAACTACACAAACTACATGAAAATATACCAGCGCTGCTGTGCAGGTACTTTCATCATCTTAATTTGGTTTCGTCCATATCCATAAAATTCACCAAGCGCTCTTCTAAAGTAATTTTAAAATTTTTTTAGTTATCCCTAAACTTCTACACCTTTCGCTCCTCTCTGTCCTGCCTCTTTTGTTGAGCTGGTGACGTTTAACCTGCGATTGTCTAGGGCTTATGGGAAATGGTGTTCATTAGAGGCTGCTAAAATTAGAAATATTACATAACAATATTACAGTTTTATTTTTAATACCCTCCTTATCTAGACATTTTGAGCAAACCATATGACCCACTGTTTAGTATGGTTCTGTTCCAAAGCTGGATTTGTAGTTTGCATTAGTAAAAATGTCAGTGGGACTTTGAATGAAGTTTTCTTATTTCTGGTACCGAACCTGGAAGGTCTGGTTTCACTTTGACTCTGTATAGCCTGATATGTATGAGATCAGATCTCTGACTGTCCGCCATTACATGATGCCTGAGTCGCATAACCCTACCCCCATAATAATATTTGCACAGTCTAGCTGTGGCTGATTTCAATCAGCTCATCTAGCATACCATCAGTCACATACTGAGAAAAATAGAGGAAGATGATGAAAATGAGATGTGGATGAGATGACTAACAAGAAAGTTGCAGGTTGCATCATACTGTACACCACTTGTCACTCACTGAACAGATATAGAAACATTAGTTTCAATAGGACAGAAGCAGTTACACTGTTGTAACTGTAAAATAATGGTGTGAGCAGGAAGGCAAGTTCCTGGAAAGTGTAACTTAGTGCCTCCCCCACATCCTCCCTTTAAATCTAGCCTACAGAGACGGAGGAACTATGTACCTTTGAGATCAGATTCGGTTTCTGATCGCATTTCTACCTGTATTCCAGTCCACATCCATTCTTTTTTTTTAAGTGATCAGTTTTTGCTTGTCACTTCTAATGGCTCCTCACTGTTTTCCCTCTGTGTTCATGATGAGCATTCTTTGTTTTTCACAATGCCAATTTTTATGCAGTAATTTCCCTCCTGCACTCTCTTACTCTCCATCATTTCTTGAAAGGCAGAGTTGCTGCTGAGGCTAAGTGCAGCTTCAGGCAGTGCAAACAGTCAGAGAGCACAGAGCATGTCCGGCAACAGGATTTCTTTTTCTCCCGGTGCTAAAGGGGAGCGAAACCAATACGTAGGGATGCTAAGAAAATAGTTGATTTTCATGATTTCAGAGTTACTTTATAGGGAAACCTTCTGCCTCTCTCTGCTGCCTTGTATCACTCCACTAAGCCCCTCCCACCAAACCCACAAATTCGACCGGCAGCAGAAGGAGTCGGTTACCCTGCGAAACCATATCCCTCGTAATGCTCACTCTCCATGCCGTGATCCTCACTGAGACTGCGGTCCCTCCTGCCACGACTTGTCTTTTCAAAGCAGCGGGATGAGAGGCTAGTACACCACACACACGCCACTGTCCCCCCTCAAAAGTTTTTCCCCACTGTTTGTCATC
>LKNJ01006087.1:0-19560 GCA_002120245.1 Maccullochella peelii | reverse complement strand
TGTGTTTTTGTGTGACTGAGGGGTTGGGGGGGTGTAGTCTAATCACTTGGACGTGTAGTCAGGGGAAGGGGGGGAATCAGCTTTTTGGGGTCTGGATTAGGGCCAGAGGGGAGCCGAGTCACTTCCTGCCCCGGTTCCCCCTGCGGACCGGCTGGTTCTGATACGGAGCGAGGTGGAGGTGGAGCTCTTTGATGAATAACACTCGACATGTCTCCTTGTCATTTTTAATCACTTCCACTCTTCCAACCTGCACTATCACAGGAAGAAGGGATGTGTTGTTTTATCCTCTCGGTAAGCGGAGGTGATGGAAAACTGACAGTCAGGAGAGCAGGTGGGAACAAGGAAACACTACACCATCTTTTTAAAGCAGTCATATTGCAACAGTCAAACTGTAACAGAACTTTTACATATCCACACTTGGCACATACTGTTAACAAGTGTCGGTTTGAAACCTCTTGAAACAAACGTAGCTTCAAGGTTACAAAACTGTTACATATATATTCTGGATCTGCTTGTTCCACTAATTCACTGACACATGAAACTAAAGCTGCACCATTATATCAATGAGAAATTCTAGATGTCTTGTGCGTCATTTTATTTTGCTGTAATGTAAATTCAAAGTTATACACTTATTTGCTTTTTTTTTCTGAGGGTGACATGAGAAGCCTGATATCAACAACAGTTGGCGGTTTTAGCTGTTCACGTGATGTGGATAATATAAGATTCAAACAGGTAGTTTTCATTCTTTCTCCAGCGTTTTAGAATAACTTATATTATACAATTGTTCATGTTGTTATGTCCAACCCCCTTTATGCCTCTAGGGCAGCTCTTTACAGCTACATATCCAAAGTGTTAATGAGCTCTGATGGGTGTAGACTGAAATGCTGCACTCACAACTTAATTAAAACAACTTCACTTACCCTTAACCCCCCGGTGCTATCTAGCTATGCTGAGAGTTTTGTGATACAGTATCTGTCTTATATTTCTGCCTTCACGCCAATACAATGGAGATAAATGGACAATGTCATTTGTGGCACTCACAACATCAAAAATTATATTAAAACAATGTAACAGCAGCACCTCTTTCCAGAAACAAGGTCCCGGTCACTCTGGACAATCCACATATCTTGCTGTGAAAAGTTTTCATTGAAACTCCTTTCAGCGGAAGTAATAGTCCCTATAGTATGGACTAGTGAATTCCATTCATCTCCATTGTACTGGGGTTGAGGCAGAAATCTCAGACGTATGTCTTTAAAGGGAAACTCCGGTATTTTTAAACGTGGGCCCGATCTTTAACAAAGGGTCTGTCTCTGTAGGGATCCTTTCCATAATGTTGTCAGACTCTTAGAATAACAGTCTGAGCCTGTCAGAGGCAAAGCAAGCACTTTTAGTGGACGGACTTTTCACAGGCACAATTTCCCTAAAGGATTACGTAGCCATTGCAGCCCGTTCACAGATACCGGTGGAGGAGATGTACTGGACCATTTCCAAAACTTTTGGTAACTATTAGTCATTTAGACCCCAAAATTAGTAAGAATAGGGCCCAGGTTTAGAAATACCGGAGTTTCCCTTTAAACCATACAAAACTGTCTGTATGGTATTGTACCATTAGAGGGAACAGAGAGGGAACATGTTTTCTTGTAATTTGGGTTAGCGGACCCTTTTACCTGAGGATTTTGCTTTGCATCAGACCCACTCCCACTGCAGAACATATGGTCGTTGTCTGTTTGTATAATAGTTATTTTTCTGTTTTTCTGACATACTGTATAATACACCAAATTTACAGTTTCAGTGAAGAAGCTAAGTTGCTTTATCAAAACTTTATTCACTTTGCAGACACACACCAGACAGTGAGATTCAACACTTTTGAGGAGCCACAAGGTCGTTTTATGCAGAGGAGGCTTTTCTCAGTGGTCATAGCCCAGTAAATCCACATTCCCCATTCAGACATGCAAGACGCTCGCTCAAACAACTTGGCATAATGACCAAAACACTGGAAGTTCTGCAATTGATATGGGCCTCCTCTGCATAAGGGGGCATATGTATATAAGCCCCGCATAAGTGGGGGTATCGGATCGCATCGCCTTTCAACGGGCATGTCCTGAGGCGCCACGCTCAAACAGTCACCCATCAGCAGCTGGCAGCCTCTCATCTGACTACCATGAAGCCCCATGCGTGTCTATCTCTCTCACTCCCTTCATCCACAAGCCACATCCCTTTCACTTTTGAATGGCGGGCTGACTGCAGAAATTGCCCCTGTCCACCATGCGCGCTGAATATTTAACTATGAATATGAAATATCTTGGCAAGACTTTCACCTTCAAAAGTGAGAGCCCCTCCAACTCTCTCAGCATACACACACCCTCCCAGTATCCCCTCTTTTTTTGCACTCATGGATCGATCATCCATCCCTGTATAGAGGGATGTCAGGAGAGGAAGTGGTGAATGATCTTCTCTGGTTGGGCACCAAAGTCACCGACTGAAGGCGAAACTCCTGACACTAAAGCTCTGTGGATGATAAGGTGAGACTCCACCACAGTACAGGGCTCAGGTGGAAAGAGGAGACTGACAGAGTGAGGGAAAACTTAACGGCTCAGGATTTCTGCTTTGGCGGTTTGCCTCCTTTTGCTTTTCTCTTCATTCAAGGCTCTCCTTCCATCCTCACTGCCAGACATGTTTCCCCTCTCCTTCACCTTAATCTGCACAGAGGAAAACTGTGCCGATTGCAGATCAATACCGGCCTGTGATGATCAGCACTAAACATGTTCCGTCCCAGACCATCAGCGGGAACCAATTTGTTTATGGAGATTTAATTGAGTTAGTGTTTAAAAGCCGGACACTAGCTGGATTTGAAAACGTGGCCTGTGTCAGCTCATTGGGTTTGTTTTGTCAACCTCCACACCCCCCCTGATTGATGTGGAAATAAAAGAAGGACCTAAATGGGGTGAAACAAGTTTGGGCACGTTCAAGGCCACGGTCAAACCACGCTGTCTGTGCTCTGGGCCAGCGATCCTCACCTGATGGATCCTTAAGGAGGGAAATGCTTTTATTTGTCTTAGCTGTGACTTTCTGGATATTCAAACTGTAATGCATTTGTTTGGTACTAGAGGATTCTATAATAACTCTAGAATCTGGCAAGAGTACATTTTGTTTGAGAAAGAGACTTCTTTCTTTTTCCCGCACTATGTTGTATAATGCGATGCTCATCATTCATTGCCATAGCACACAATGGAGGTGCTGAACAGACAGAAGAAGAAGAAGAAGCCTAGGTATGGTAGCTTTCTTGGCTGGATTTTCATTAAATGTATTGTATATATTTTAATGGTCCCCATGGACCCTACTGAAATAGGTGGGATCCTGCAACATTACACCCAGCATATAGTCAACAGTTCACAAATGCCTCCTGAGAGGAAAAACATTGCAGCAAGTCAAAAAGGCATTTCTTTGTTCTGAATGTGATGTGTTACAGCATGAAAAATACAGTTACCCTAGTGTATCATCTGCAAGACAAACTGAAAGCCTCTACGTCAGTCTGGTGTCAGTATACCACCTCTTGTCCTACTGTCCTGTCTTGCATGTCCCTCATCCTCTATCCTAGCAACATCCTCCAATGTCCCATTGCCCCCCCAAGTCTGGTCTAGGCACCATGGAGGGGAGGTAATTGGATTTGTTGTCACCTCCGCTGGCTGGCAGGCCCGGCCTGTCTGCTCAGCTTAGTGATGAAGACATCAGTGTGACAGGGACCCTGGGAGAGGATCAGCTGGTGTCCTGGATGCCACTAATAAAGCTGTGGTCATGCCACGGCCATGCCGCCACGGCTGCAGCCAGCTGTTACCTCTGCCACCTCTCCTACAGTGCCAGTGCCCATTCCACAGCTTGGGGAATGGCGTAGGCGACATGGTGAATGAAGAGTGGGCAGCCTTATTAAAGCAGATGCCAGTCCCCCCTTCGCTCTGTTGGACAGGTCAGAGAAACACTCCCCAAACACTCCTCTGTGGTTCCGGGCAATGCTGGCACCAGACACCAGTGTCCTGGCATTCCCTGTGACGCACTGTGTCACTAGGCAGCTTATTAAAGCACTGACAGGAGGCTAGCCAAACTCAATGTCTATAGTTTAGGCTTCACTGCAGTTGTCCCCTGGTTCACCCCATCAGGGATCAATGGGTTATACACTGCCTTTAAACAGTCTACTAATGAATTAAAAAGAAACTATAGTTGGTGTTCATACCGAGGTTTGTACAGTTTTGGGGGGGCTTTTAGTTACAATGGAAAATAGAAATGAAACAGAAAGCAGTCATTATGCATGTCAGTGTTTCTGCATAGCAGTTTGCAAGCATGTAGTATCATCATAGTACGTGTCATACTAGAGCGTGAATGAGCGTGGTGGATACGAGGCTGACCTGGCACCTATGCCGCAAAGGGTGTGCAGTAATTATGTGATGGCAGTGATGACTAAAGTTAAGACAGTGAGATGCAGTAATGACAGTAGCGATGTGGTTGTAATAATGGGGCCAGCAGCAGCATGTCAGTAGTAAGGCTGTGGCAAGGTGACGGTGTGACTGGATGGATGATAGCATGGTGGTGATGACAGCGTGCTGTTCTTTAGATTACCACAAAAACTTTATTCGCTGAAATTTGGATTTTTCTGTATGCTTCAGTATGTACCTTCAGAGGCCTAATGGGTGGCATCACTACAGCTTTTCTACAGTCTGTAGTATGGTTATTTATTTCAGGGTAAAACTCTCTAGCACACTTTCAAGTTACAGTTCAACATTTTGAGAAATACACGTCTTTCTAAGAATAAGATGAGAGGACTGATATCATCGCCATCACAATATCAATCTCATGTCTGTGCATTAAGTACAGAGTTGGAGTTTAGCCTAGCGTACTGTAGCTATGGCTAGCTAAGAAGGGAAACAGCTAGCCTGATTTCTAAAGCTCACTAATTAACAATTAAACCGATAAAAACAAATGAGATGCATGTTGTGAGCTTTAGAGGTGTTAGTAGGTGTTTGTTTTTTGTACTATGCTAGCTGTTTCCCCTTGCTCCTCGTCTTTATGCTAAGCTAGGCCAACCAGGTTCTCACTCTAGTTCTGTACTAAACGCTAGGTGTTCAGTACAGGTATAAACAAATCTTAAACAACAAATCTTTAAACTGAACCGACTATATTAAATCACCACTCTAACTGATCTGAATTTTTAGAAGTGAAGTTCTTCACTGGTGACTGAGAGTTCTGTTGTCAGCTCAGTTGTGTTACACAGTATGTTACTTCCTCATTTAAAGCTTATTAAAAGAGAGTAAAAACCACAGAAACAATCATAATGTGCTAACTCTGTCATAAGTAACAGGCTGCTGAGCTATTAACCCTATGTATAGTTCCTGTATACCCTTCCATGTGACCAGGGTGTTAAAATGAGTTTTCAGTTTTGAAGCGTTACACGTAATCAACCATTTACCAAATTAAAGAATTGGCTGAAATGAGAGGATTAGTGCTTTGGAAGGGATATACTGCACTCAAAACTTAGAGCAAATGTGCCTGGTCATTAGCAAGCCCTTGATAAACCATTGCATGAACTCCCAAAATATCAGGTTTATATCCAAGAAGTGAGCTGTGCTGCAAGTCATTTCCATTCTATCTAATACTTCCTCTCTCTTCAGTCTGTTCTACCTGTAAACACATGTATGTAAATTAACGCTTTAAAAAAAACAGAAGAAAACAAACATTCCAAGAAAACTTTAATGGCCAATATAGAAATAGAAATCTATATGAAAGCCAAATGAGTACTGCATGAGCAATGCATGTGCCCTTAAGGAAACAATAGTGCAGAGTAGTCTGTCATTATTTCTTTATTTGCTGCATGTATTACTTGTCTGTACTATGAATTTAAATATGATTAATAAGGAGGAGACCTTTTAGTATATTTCACTTTTCATAAAGCTAGGGAAAGGCTGCTGTCCATTTAATGTTATAGCTGGTTTATTAGATGCTCAGTGGTGAGTGCACCGTCCAAATAAGTTTTTAAAAAAACACTGAAAGAAATTCTTGTATAGGTATATACTGTAGTTTATGTGGTGAGCCACCACTTTATATTTGTTCCATATTGCTTTATGGCAACAAAAAAAGGGCACTGTTCTTACTAAGCAATCAAAGCCAAATGTTTTCAGTGTGGGAGAAAAGGGAAAGCAATGTGGCTTATTGTAAATGTTATCTGAATTTTCCAAGACATCCAGTACATCTGGTTGGTTAATCATTTTCAGTCAGCGCGGTAGCTGTGGTAGGTGTTGCAAGGAGCAGTTAACGTAACGTTTTTGGTTTTTGATCGAAGCAGATTTAAGAGTTGTTATTTAAGGCAACTTACAACAACCAGTACGGCTGCATCGATCTCATTCACACCTGTTGCCATTTTTGTCGCCCTTTACTTGCCCCTTTTTTTCACGAACGTAGCTAGGCAGCTCGCTAGCTATCGTCCCCATTCTTAATCCCGTCTACAAAGCTCTGATTGGTCCAACCAGCAGAATCAGTCATCAGTGGGGGCAGCACCAGACAGGTTTGATTCACCCAACTAATCAGAAATGTGGGTGGTGATTCAGAGCTCTGGAAACAGGCTAACATTTCACATAAGGAAGTATCGATTTTCCCTCTCCTCGCCACTCGCAGCAAGCCAACTTCCAGTCTGTCCACCTCAGGCTGACTGCTGAACAACACAAGATAACAATGTGATATATTAATGCAATACCATTTCCATAACATTGTAGCCTATAGTAGTAAAGAGCTACAAATATTGACAATGACATAATGTTAATGTTAATTCCTCAGTTGGTTCCCAACTACCAAAAAATGACAGCCGTCAACCACGACATGCTTATTTGGATTATTTGAGAGATGGTCATGGTAAACTGGATTAGCTAGGTAGCTACTCAGAACAATTTAGCTAACATTAGCTGTGTTTTCTGCCTTCAAACTGTTTAATAAAGTTTTAAGTTTAATTAAATTTAACATTGGGCATGAAAGTTCATTCTTGACCTTGTGAACCTTTCAACTGGAGTGGTGAGTGACATCACATGCAACAGCTGTGGGGAACTCTGCAGCGGTGAAGGGACCCTGGACAAGAGACAGAATGAACACAAGGAGCAGACACATTCAGCTACCTTGGAACACCTCTCACAGCATCCACTGGGAAGAGGTCAAAGGTCATCGCCCAGGAGTCAGTGGTCAAGGAGGACATTCACCTCGACGCCAGACACCATCTTTGAACAGAGACCGGGGTTACCAAAGCTTGAGTTAATATTATTTAGTCTAAATTTAAGTTTAGTCATTAGGTTGTTTCCATTGGAGTTATTCCCTGTTGCGAAACAACACTGATTGGCTGCTGTGGAGGTGGAGAGAACACGCTCAGGAGGCAGGGAGAGTCCCCAGATGGAGAGGAAGCCTGTGCTTGGACCTGTCTCGAATTTTATAAAACACAAAATTACACACATGACTATTTTAAGGCTCGTTCTACCAGTTATTGAGAACAGATAATGACAGGTGGCTTGTTGATTATTTACGGTGAGATTGGTTAAGATGCTCTCTGACAGATGACCTGGCATGACTAAGGTGTAGGTGACCTATATTCCACACACACACACACACACACACACACACACACACACACACACACACCTCGCCAACACGGTAACCTCGGAGAACATGTTGAGGTGACTGCTGAAACATTTCCGTACTAATGGCTGCTCAGCTCAGGCGGAAGCTGCTGAAATGACTCCTTCACATGGGCTGCTTTCCTCTGTCCCTCTACAATGTAAATACATATGTATACATGCGCTCTCTTACATACTATACTGTATATACTGTAGTACCCACCAACATACTCACATAAGCCGCAAGTACACATGTATGAAAAATGTTTGCATATATTTCCTAATGACTTTATCAGATAATTGCTGTGTGTTGATGAGTAACAGCTGCCATCAGCTGATGATACGGCTCCTCTGGCTCCATCCTAACAGCAGAAAACATACACAAAAGGCATTCGAAAAGCCAGCCTTTAATTCCCATCTTCCATATTCCTATTTTAGGGTGGAACTAAATGCCACAGTGGGGTGGCGCTCTGTTTAGCGTGAGAAGTATGACTTTTAAAACAGTCTGTAATTCAGCCACTCTTATAGACAACACAGAGACAAAACTAATGGGCGAGGCAGTCTGCAGGGTTTGCCCTCAGGCAGTCCATTTGGGAAATGTCATGGACGTGGAGGCTTTTTACCGAGTCCTGGATTGCATATTCACCTGTGTAAAGACCCAATCACAGGTAGCGCCACGGCCGCTGTCAACTCACTCAAAGTCATTAAACGCCTCAGAGAGGTGGCATTGAGGAGCGTCGGGAAAGCTGAAGAGGAGACGAAATACAAAGAGCTTTGGGAGTGACGGTGGAGGAGCCTCGGACCTCCTTCAATAAGCTTTGGGAAAAACAGTTGAAAGGAAGCAAATAATAAGTGCACTTTATTTTTTCTCCGTGGTTCAAAGTCAGATTGTTTTTAATGGCAGTAATGGCACCTGAGAAGACTCAGAGTCTACAGCCACACAGTGGCTCTGTGAGTCTGTACTCAGGCACAGTGGTGCTTGGAGCTAATGTTTACCATGTTCACCACCTTAAGATGGGTTCAGACAGATGTTCGTCTCTCGTCATTTGTGTGTGAATCTGCTGGACCGTTTGTGTGGACTTGTGTGACCCAAACAGCCAGTGTACCAGCTGTACAGATGGTAGCTCAAAGCTAGCTACAAACGAATGCACTGACTTTGTGTGTGTGTGTGTGTTTGTGCTCAGGAACACCAGTCACCGTCATTTCCCTCCAGACTCTCTTCTTTTTCCTCTCATCCATGTAACAATACATTTATGAAGCAGAGTCATAAAGCCTCAGGATAAGACATTTTCAACTTGCACTGACACGTCTTAGCCGCAGTCTGTGGGTAAGACGTGTCCATGCGATGTAATCACACCGCCTCTAAAATTCTCCTCATGTTCTGTCTGGACAGATCATTTACCATGTTAACAAACTAACATTAGCTAATTAGCACTAAAACGAGAGTACAGTTGGCTGATGGGAATGTCATTAGTTCTGCAGGTATTTGATCATAAACCAAATATTGGGAAAAAGTAACATGTTGACCTGATGATGGCGCTAGAGCAAAGGTCAGAGGATCACCAAAGTTATCACAGTTCATCCTGAGGGGAACATGAATGTCTGAACCACATTTCATGGCAATCCATCCAAAAATATACTAGGTGTATGGTTGTTGTTTTGTTATTTTTCACAAAGTTCTGCTTCTGCATGTCAAGAGTTCGATTTAAAGAAAGAAACAGAGAATTTGTCAACATCAACAACATCCAGTTAAAAAATGACAAGATGGAGTGTAATCTCCTGCAGCCAGAACATCCAAACAGATTTCTTTACCTGTGTTGATTTAGGGAGGGGAAAAAAAAGTTATGAAAGTGTGAAGATCAATTAGGCAGAATTAAAGCGGCGCTGGCTTGGGAGAACATGGCCGGGGGTCTCTGCGGTGGTCTCTCCAGATAATCAGCAGCCCAGGGCGCTCCATGATCACATGGGGGAGTGTTAGCGTTCACACACCCCTGCTAAAGAGAGGGATTAGAAAGTCACACAGCCTGATAAATACAGGGTAGGCTGGAGAGAGGAGAGAGAGAGAGAAAGACTGGTACTGGTAGGTCAGAGAGTAGCCAAATACTGGTGGAGCACTTGTCTGTTTTGTTGGAAAGAAACTAAACTATACAAGACCTAAGTTTAAAAATAGCAAGTTTAAAATGTAGTTAGTAAAAGTTACTGACTTTGATTGCAAAACCAGACATAGTTACATATGAGCATTCCCATGCAGTGCTAAAAAATGACAACAGAGGAGATGCATTATGCAGGATGATTGAAACAGAAAATTCAGTATCACTAAGTCACTGATTTTACCTGCTACTATCCACTGATATAGCAGGATTTGCAAGTAGGACCAAGGCTGGATTACCAGCTGCCTCTGGACCACAGAATAGAGGTGTTCATGGGCCTTTTTGTTTGCTAGTATCCGAGACCGGACCTGGGTCCCAACTAAGGCCAGGTCCGAATGATATTCAATCTGATCTGGTCGGGAGTAGTCCCACTGTATTGCTGCAGGTCTTGGGTATTTCTAACGGAGCTGAACGCACCCCCTTTTAGTTCTGATCATGTGGTGCGTCATAAAACAATGCAGGATGGGGAGTGTGTGGTAGGAAAATATCAGGTGTAAACTTTTCTTTTGTTGATGTTGTTCTCTCTCTGTATGCAGCTGGAATGGGCCTAATTGTGCTCTGGTCTATTAGGACCAGGTCTGATTGTCCTTGGTTCCCTATTTGGATTGCATCTCTTTTTTAAAAAAAATATTATTATTTATTTATGCACCTCAGGTTTGAGGAAGCTTTCCATAGGTCTGTTTCGGATCTTGTTCAGATTTTGGACGTGAAGACCTTTAGCCCACTTCCTCAGGAGGCCCCAAAGACCCAGCAGGTTCACTGTGTGTGTGTGTGTTGTAAGTTAATCAAGCGCAAATTTGTTTGTGACTTTGCACTAAATTAATTACAGCAACTTAAATCAATATCAACAAGAGCCTTGAACCAGATCCTGCATGATTACCCAGTCATGTACAAGGGCCCTGTGTCACAGACTTGTTCTCATATCTTTGTTATTGAAGTTATTATGCTCACATGGAGTATTGTCATATACAAACTTGTTTCATTTGTTTAAAGGATAAGGCTGGTGTTTCTGACTTCCTGTCTGTGGCTCTCAGCTCCAAGCCCATTGGTTCCTGCTGAAGACGTAAATCTTTAAAACCACCTCACCAATATAGTATTTTTATGTAGTAATTTCCTCAGCTGCTCACTGTTGTTTTTTGTTTTTTTTTATCCAGCCATGACTAGGACTGGGGCCTGTTATTGATCTATCAGTAATTATGAATATCTCTGTGAAATTCAGTATAAGCAAAATACCTTGAAATACCTTTAATACATAAAGAAACATTCATCATCAGAGTCAGTCACGTCTCGGTCTCACCTGTCATTGTAAGGTAAAGATGATTTACGCAGTCTGTGCCACCATTTGGAATGATCATGAAGTGGAGATCAAAATAGAAATTCAGCCAAATGAAAGCATTTATTTTAAATGGAATTTAATTTTTTTGGATTCACTGATCAGAGCTGAGAGTTTCATTCTCAGGTTCATTCATGAAAATAATAATCTCACTATTTCTTGTCATGTCACAAACAATTATGGTCATTGAGTCTTGATCCAGTTGGTCCTGAACACAACACTATCCTGCACGCTGATCGCGTATCTAAAACCCCCAGTGAGCTGGTGTCACTGTGGGAAACACAACTGGGATCTGTGACCAACACCTGAATATTTATCTGTTAAATCTGTTAGATATCATAAACTGATATCGATGAAAATATCAATATGTATCAATATTTCTTTCCTGATTTATCAATTTCTCAATATTCCTCAGCCAGGCCACAGGCCACGCTGTTGTGGATAAATTCAAAACCTAGACTGGTTTTACCTATTCTCTGAACGTCCGCAGATAAAGTCAGGTTTATGTAGAAAGCCATCAACCAAACTGCAGTACAAAAAGAGAGCAATTTAACAAAGGACAAAGCACACGCAAAAATCCGTCTCTAATCATCATAAAAAGCCTGTTGAATTGGTTATAAGATATCAACTCTACTCACATACACTGACATGAGTTAAAGTAATGTGTGTGTGTGTGTGTGTTTGTTTGTGCATACAGGGTCAGAGGAATGTCGGATGTTTTATTCAGACACCATATTTGGAGTGTCTCTGGTTAGCCTCTTGTTTTTATTCCCATGACTTGTATTTTGACTCTTTCTTTTTTTAATCGTCTCTCTCCCGGCGAACCTCAATATAATTATCAAATCATAACTTCCCAAATATGTTGATGTTGTAATTACCAAAAAAAAAAAAAAAACCAGCCCAACATGCACAGCAGAAGACTGCAGCGAAGCCGGATAACAATGCATGTGTATGCGCCACCTCCCACCCTGGAACACCAGTCACACGCGTCATTTTCATAATTGTTGTAATGAATACTTCAGCTCTGGAATAATACCTATTATTTTTCTATTTTCATAGGCCGTGTTAAATCTGTGTGTACTGCACGGGACGCTACAGTGAAAAATGAGCTGAAATGATTTTTAGGACTAAATAAGGTGCAAAATAACAAGAAAATAATAAGAAAAGTGACAGTTTTCAAAGATTAAAATTGCACTTTAACACAATTTATCTTTATTTGCTCGACAATCAAATTCAAAAATGTGATTTAGTTTACATTAATGTGTTTATCTCTTATTTAAAGATCGCACAGCTGGATTAATTCGAATGGATTTCTTTTTTTTTTTCTTTTTTTGTCTGTTGTACCCTCTGCATTGTCAAAACTTCACAGTCAAACGCCTTAAATACAACATAGCTTTGTTTCTCACTGATGAACATGAAAACATATTCTCTCATCTTACACACACACACACACACACACACATGCACCCAACTTGAGGGAGCAGATATTTGGTATACAACAGTGACATCTTCAGTCGGAGTGACGGAAGGCTGCAGGCAGAGCAGAGGACAGAGACGAGGAAGAGGAGGAACAATAGAGAAGAGGCTTAAAGCAGCTCTGTGTGTCTGTCGATGGAGGAAATGCTGGTAATTACTGCCATTTATAGAAAGAGAAAAGTGCTCTGTGAATATGCTCAAAGTGCATTCATTAACATTTACTCAGCGTTACTCCACCTCCACTCAATAACAGAGTGAATCCTCTGTTTGCTGTACAGTACGAGCTGTTCGGGTCTGCTGACTGATGCTGTTATGTACAGTCTGTGAGAATGGGTGGAGGCTTCAACTGAAAGCATTCAGCGGTAAACACCTAACCGGGTCACATGCAGAGAAATGTTCTGCAACTTCCTCAGCTGGGTATCAAACAGCAAGACTTTTTTGGGCACTGACCGAAACGGGTCCAGCACCAAAAGCTTTGTCAGGTTTCTATTTTTGTTATCTTTAATAAAATATTCACTGATTTAAATCCTAATTTTGCCAATTTTGGACTGCATTTTATTTTGGCAAACTTTTTTTTAGTTATTATTATTTTTTGGCAAATTTTTTTCCACTTTTTTTTTTTTTTTATTCACTTTCTGTATGAATAAATTCCCAGGTATGCACAGTAGCTAATTTACACGAATAGACGTTAAGAAACTGGATACTTCTTACTGTAAATTCAAATCATTTCTCTTACCCCACACCATCCCACTCAACCCCCCCACACACCCAGCCAGTGTAGGACATCTGTGTGTGTTTCCATTTGACTCAATTATGACTCGAAGAAGTGAAGTGATGTCCGTGGCAGACTGTTTCACCCTGGTGACAGGGGGGAGAAAAAAAAGAGAACATCACTGCAGAAATTCTGACTCTGTTCTATTATATTATCTGCCCCTACTACCCACCCCAATCTCCAGAACCACCCCACTTACCCCAGCAACCCATAAACAGCATTTTCAGACATCTACAGGTTTTTCCACATAGACACTACATGTATGCACAAGTACACCCACAGTAATCTATACATGTGCACACCCAAACATACATTTGTAGATTTACAAAGTTCATCATAGAGAAATATATAAATAAAGTCTATATTTGCTTATAACTTCATTATAGAGTGGTATCAACTGTTACATGCTTACATATCAATGCTAAACAGACCGTTCAAATAAAGTGTTGTCAGCCCTGACCTCTGGCAGAGGGCCTTGACGCTAGGCTTGTGCTAATATTTGAATATATTTGTTTGGGGCATTTTAATGTGGATCATCCAGCAGTGTGACCTCAAAGGAAATTCATACCAACATAGAGGAAAATAATAATAAATGTCACTGTATGTACAAAACATTGTGCACTGTTCACACTCAACCGAGGTCTTTTTTTTATCTATTAAAGTTCGTTTTTATTGTTATTGAACAAAAACAGAAAAATGAAAAAGAATGAACCGTCATTTTTTGCAGAAATAGGTTTTTGCATTGTGAATATATCACAATATATCGTTCCTCCCATAAAGGCCTGACAACACTGTTTCTTCTTTTTTCTTTTTTTTTTTTTTGCTTTGCACATTTTGTCTATTTATTTATGTACAAACTGTGCAATTATCTTTTGTGTAAATTCATATTTTATTTAAAGACTCTTCCACCCTGACAGGAGGCAAATTTGGGGGTGGGGGACAGAAAGACAAATCCTGGAATTCATTTGAAATGTATCTTATGTGAGTGAGTAAATGTGTTTTCTGAGGAAACACTGAGTCGGGGAGGAAATTAATAACTTACACACCTCCAAATTTAAAGCACTCGCATTGTTGATCAGCCTCAACAATATGACTTAAAAAAAAAGACACAATACGCCACTCGCATAACACTTGAAACTGGCATCTGAGATGTCATTTACATATATTAGCATATAAAGTAATTGGCACAGATGCCAAGGAAGCAGCCGCAAACAGATTAATTGTCATCGAGCAGTCGTGGTGACATAGTTAAAAATGAGCTCCTTTTAAGGCACCAATTATCAGAGAATTTCCAAAGTAACCTTTTTTCATCAGCGGTTCCCTTCCCCACTGTCGTCTTTAACACACACACACGCACGCACGCACGCACACACCCAGTGGAAGACAGACATGTAATATGCATAGTATCAGCATCCTAAATGTATAAATATTGTAAATAGCTGTCTGTCGTCTTTCAACTTGTGCCTTTGAAATCAGGCCACGCCGCGTCCCGCTCTGAAAACGAGCACATGTGCCTTTGTTTAGCCCGAGACGAGAACAAACGGGCGAATTCTCACACACACTCATTGTGAGAACCCGTAATGAATTTTCACAGATAGAAATAAGAATGCCTCTGCTGGGGCTTCCATATGCTGTTTCTTTCTCTTTTTTCTGCTTTTATGAACACATTTTAATGCTCTGTGAGCCCTGGTTTAGGCACAGGTATTGTTATGCTTTCTGTGTGTGAGTGAGTGTGGGGGTGTGTGTGTGTGTGTGTGTGTGTAAATGTTAAAATTGATCCGCCTCTGAACCTGCACATGTTCACATTGGACAAAGACCTTCTTCTTCGCCTCTCTATCGCTTTATCTCAGCGCTGATTTCAACATGTACCACATAGAAAGCACACCTCCTCATGTCTCAGCTTTAGTCTGACCCCCGTTGACCCTTCAGTGTGTGTCTCAGTGTCCCGGTCCGTCCTGAGCCAGGCTAACAGATTGGAGTCGTCCTCCCTGCTAATAACAATTGGACAGTGGCTCCATTTGTAAGGTTGTCTTCGGGAATGCAGAGCTAACAAATGAGCCAGTTTAAGCCGCGTGCACCTCGGAGAGCTTTAAACGCTCGTTCCCGGCAGCCACCGTGCAGCCATCTTAACTAATGTTGAGATGGCAGAGGGAGAGAGAGAGAGAGGCTGAGGCGATCCCACGTGGAAACATCCGGCGAGGAGGAAGGGGGCAGACCTCCCAAACGTCTTGTTGTTGAAATTAAGGTTCAGCATCGACCACAGCCGCAGAAAATGTGGTCCGGCGTACCTGACGTGCCACTATATTTTGGTGAATTCATTTCAACAAGCTGATAGAATTTCACTCGAACAGGTTCAATGTCACTTTAATGATTAAAATACAAAAAGAAATGTATGACATTCAGTGCACAAAATTCAATACTTAGCTTTCTTCAAGCTGCGGCTCACTGTTCATATTCAAACATGTGAAAATGAGGATATTAGTTGTCTTCTGCTGCCATCTTGTTGCCTGTCTTGATCTGTCCTCTGCTGTTCCTTTCCCTTTTTTTTTTTTTTTTTTACCAGTGTGTCCTTGCTCCCTATGGATTGTAGCTAACCCCCATGTGTTATGCTGTGGAATTATTTTTGGCAGTGGTGGAAAGTAACTAAGTACATTTACTCAAGTACTGTATTTAAGTACAAATTTAAGGTACTTTACTTTTTGTGCTACTTTAATCTTCCACATTTGAGACGCAAATCTTGTTCTTTTTACTGCACTACATTTATCTGACAGCTTTAGTTACTCTGCATGCACTATAAAACATATGATGGGTTGTAAACTACATATAAAGTTCATTTTTATGATAATACTTTTGTATTTTTCACCAAGTACATAGTTTATTGTTACTTTTACTTAAGTAAAAGATGGTGGAGGTGTACTGTACTATTTTGTGCATATTTATTATAGTGTATGTTGATTTTATACGATATATTATGGTGTCTTTTTAACATCTGTCCAGGGACAGCAGATGGGAATGAACCTTCTAGACTAACTCTGGCTCATTTACAGTTTGTTTTTCTGCTGATCGATGGTTGTCCCTGTTGAATAAACTAGTAAAATAAAATTAATAAAACAGAAAGAAAGAAACTGTAGCCTCATTAGCAAAATTCAAGACACAAGACTGGAAACCTGCTGTCACTTCCAAAGTGACTGTCCTTTGCCTTTAATGCAAGGACTAACACGAGACAACAACTAAATCAAACTTATTCATGGTTTTGGATGCCGTTAAAGGATAAGTGTGGTGATAGTCTGTATTTTTCTACACCGTCCTGCGGCCCCAAAGCAGAGCACCAAATGTGGATTCATCTGCCGCTGAAAGTAGTCCCCAACAAATGCACTATTTCCTCCTGTTTTATTGATAAAAACTACAGTGAGCAGCTGTTTTAGGAAATCACTGAGCCTTTTTAAACATGATTTGCGAGCTGGTTTTAAAGATTTACGTCTTCAGTAGGAACCAATGGGCTTGGAGCTGAGAGCCACAGACAGGAAAGTCAGAAAGTACTGAGAACACATTGTAAGAGTAAGAGAAATAACAGCAGACTGATCCTTTAAAGCAGTGATTCCCAGCTCTTTTTGTTAGTGACCCCTAAACATGAAGCAATAGATCATTGGGACTCCTCGTCACAGGGTACAGGTCTATGGTTTTTAGCTGCATTTAGTTTTTCCTAATCACCTCACGACCCCTTGTAGGGTCCCGACCCCCGGGTTGGTAACTGCTGCTTTACACAGTTTTAGGCTACATTATTTGTACACTGAGAGCCATCAAAGATGTCTATCAGCCCTTGAAATATAATAATATGAAAACAGACACACACACACACACACACACACACACACACACACACCAACCAGTCAAATGGAGCCCTTGACACTCACATTAAAATTTTGACAAGGCAGAAAATGGAGGAGAATGTGAAGAAAGAAGTAATTGTGTGGTGGCAAAAAAGGAGTTCCCCCTGGCACCGAGTCGGGAAACAAGAGTTTGTTTGGATTTCTAGCACTGACAGAAGGTGTGGAAGTGTGTGTGTGTGTGTGTGTGTGTGTGTGTGTGTGTGTGTCATTTTGAGCTCATATTCTGTACTGATGTTGTAGAAGCAGCCATTGAAATTGTTCACACATACAGAGCATCTTTGTACTTGCATGAGTACCTTTGCATTTCTACACTTATGCACATGTGTACATGTAAATATGTGTGCGCGTGTGTGTGTGTGTGTGTGTGTTTATATTCCTTAATGACTTTCTAATTCAGGGCCAGCAGGAACCTGCCTTTATCTCTATTAGTTTAGTAGCCGGGCAAACAAAGAGAGTCTGTGGCCGTGGCACTGAGCCAGAGGAAGACTCAGCCGTAAAAGCACTTGTCCATCTGCGTCTCCTCCTCCTCCCCCTCCTCCTTCTCCCACACTCTTATTCCTCCTCTCTGGGTGTGAAACGCTCTCCGCCTCTCTGTCGGTAAAGGGAAAAAAAAAAAAACATCTTGATTCCAGTCTCAGCAGTCCGCTTACTCAATCTAGAGGTATTGATTGTGCCACTTTCTGATCAAGTGCAAAAGAACCACGTAGTGTGGATTGGGGGGAAGGAGTGGGTGTGTTTGTGAAATCAGTAAATTAGCTTTGCTTTGCTGAAAGTCTGGCACCTCTATTCCATGTAGTAAAAAAAAAGATATTAAGGCATGACATTCCCATGAGATGCACAGTCAGTTTACACATTAAAATGGACAAGATGGAATGAGATACTAAAATATCATTAATAGCAGGTCAAAAATCTTCAGAAAACATTCGACACATAAACAGTGACTAGACAGTAGCAAAGATGCTTCTTGATGCAAAAGCTGGTGTGTTTTTTGAAATTGCAAGAAGCATAAAAAGGGTGAAATACATAAAAAGAGCAGTGACACTGAATGGCCAAATGAGTTCAGTAAAAGACTCTGTGTCCCACAGAGGTTATAATTATATCATTAAGAGTAATAAACTGAAAATGAAAAAATAAAAAAAGAGAAAACGCCACTAGAGATATTGAGCCCCGTAACCCAATAAAAATGTATATTCCCTTTAAAACTCTGGGTCCCTTCTAACACCAATGATATGGCTACACTTAAGCACATTTTATGACATTTGTTGCATGAACGTGATGCTTCATTCTTGACTTTGGGAACAGTAGTTTACAAGCATGCAAAAATATAAAAACAGTTATATAGTAATAGTAGTGCATGGACCTTGAGTGAAGATTATTTTGTCAGTTATTACATGCTGAGGTTCGAAGTGTGTGACCTTAGAAACAGCAGAAAATGAGGTCCATTTAGTAGCTGCTCTGGATCATATCACATGATCTGCGTCAGCAGATATCAACAGCCATGTCTGTATTTTACACAACAACATTTTTTACTGATGAAGAATGGACACATTTGACAAAATGAATGTTTAAAATATAAGAATTCTAAGTCTAAGCCAAACCCACACATCTCAAATAAGCGGATAAGGTTTGTGACATTCTTCATTTTATATTATTGTCAACAAATCCCGTGAAAAAGACAAATCAATAATTTGTTAGTCCACAGGTTCCCAAACTTCCTGCATAAATATGAGGGGCCACACGATAATTGGGAAAGAAAAAAAAGACAGAAAAAAGTCAGAAAAAATGCAATATATATTATAATGCCGGATACTTTTACCTCTCTACGCCTCTAAAAATCCTGCAAATGAAGCCGTCTGAGAAACTGCTGGAATTGCTCACAACTCATGTCCACACTAAGGCCATAACCTGTGTGAGGGGTCATAAGTAAATATTGCTTAATTTTAAAGGGTCACAAACATGAAAGGTTGGGAACCACTGCAACAGTCCGTCTCTCAGTACCTTCTGACTTCCTGTCTGTGGCTCTCAGCTCCAAGCCCATTGGTTCCTCCTGAAGACGTAAATCTTTGGTAACAGCTCACAAATATATAGTTTCATGTTTAAAAAGTTAACAGTAATTCCCTAAAACAGCTGCCCACTGTAGTCTTTATCAGACACACAGGAGGAAATATAGTGCATTTGTTGGGGACTATTTTCAGCGGCGGATGAATCCACATCTGGTGCATCCAAATAAACTACAGTGTGTGTGTTCATGGTGATGAAGGGACAACAGTGTGGCTCACTGATGTGTTTTTAATGGTTT